>WOXC01009967.1:292500-573231 GCA_011680675.1 Gymnobelideus leadbeateri | reverse complement strand
ATAACTGTGATTTGGTATTGATATAATGGTTGGACAGTTTGGAATCCTGTCTGTTTGATCCGTAAGTTCTGTAACTCTGAAGTTTGGGGTGCTGACTTTTTCCCCTGAACTAGGTAATATGTTTGTTTGATTAAAGTAAGCTTGTTAACCCATTTTGAGTTGCTTTTCTTTTGAAAAGCAGATCTAAGAACCTATGTTGGCAGTCACCCTGGGGATGTTGGGGTGCTTGCTGCTACAACATCCACTCCAGCTTTTGTCATTTTCCCTTTTTGTTATCTTAGCCAATCCTGATAAGTTATGAGGTAGCACCTCAGAGTTGTTTTAACTTGCATTTCTCAAAACAATAGTGATTTAGAACATTTTTCATATGACTATTTATAACTTTAATGTCTTCTTTTGAAAATTGCTTATTCATATCCCCTGACAATTTCTCAACTGGGGCATAGCTCTTACTTTTATGAATTTGACTCAGTTCCCTATATATTTGAGAAAAGAGGACTTTTTCAGAGAAACTCTCTATAATTTTTTCATGTTACTTCATTGTCTATGATGCCTTTTATTAAAATGTAGTTTCCCTCATTATCTCTTTTAATTAGATCTAATTTTACTTTTGCTTCATCTGATATTGTGATAGCTGCTACTACCACTACTTTTTTTTAGTTCAGTTGTAGCATAATAGATTCTTCTCTTGTTTATTTTAATCCTGTGTTTGTCTTTTTATTTCAAGTATGCCTCTTGTAAACAACATATTGTGGGATTCTGTTTTCTAATCCATTCTGCTATCCACTTCTCTTTTATAGGTGAATTAATCTCATTCACATTCACAGCTATTTACTGCTTCCCTCTATTCTATTTTCTTCTATTTATCCTTTTTGCTTTCTTTTTATCTTGTTGCTTCTCAAAAGTTTGTTTTGTTTTTGCCCACTGCTTCCCTTAATTTGCCCTCACTTTTATCACCCCCCCCTTCCTTTCTCTTATCCTCTCCCCTTCCCCCTCCTATTTCCTTATTTAGTTAGATCTCTCTCTCTCCCTCTCCCTCTGTCCTTCCCAACCTCTCCTTCTCCTTCCCCCTTCCTCTCCCCCTCTCCTTCTCTTTTCCTCCCTATCCCCCTTTTCCCTCCCTGTATTTTTCCCTCTTTTAACCAATTCTGATGAGAATGAAGTTCAAACATTGCCTGCTACCCCACCTCCCATTTGCCCCTCTACTTTAAAGCTTTTCCTTGTGCAGCTCTTTTATGTGAGATAAATTTCCCCATTCTCTTTCCCTTTCCCCTTATCCAAGTGCCTCCCTCTTTCTCACCCCTTCATTTTTTTTATATCATTCCAACATCAGCTCACACCTGTGCCTTCTGTCTATATAGATGGCTTCTAACTTCCCTCATAATGATAAAGTTCTTTGGAATGACATTTTTTTTAATTTTCCCATATAGGAATGTAAATAGTTTAACTTTAATCAATCTCTTATGATTTCTATTTTTTGTTTACTTTTTTTATGCTTCTCTTGAGTCTTGTGTTTGAATGTATAATTTTCTGTCCAGGTGATCTTTTTATCAGGAATGCTTTAAAGGTCCTCTTTCACTAAACATACATTTTCCCCCTGAATACTCACTTTTGATGGGTAGGTTATTCTTGGTTGCAATCCTGGCTCCTTTGCCTTGTGAAATATCATTTCCAAGCCCTCCAGTCCTTTAAGGTGGAAGTTGATAAATCTTGTGTGATCCTGACTATGGCTCTACAACATTTTAATTTTTTTTCTAACTACTTGCAATATTTCCTCCTTGACACAGGAGTTTTGGCTATAATATTCGTGAGAGTGTTCATTTTTGGATCTCTTTCAGAAGGTGATTGACAGATTCTCTCAATTTCTATTTTACCTCCTGGTTCTAAGATATTGGTACAATTTTCCTTTATAATTTCTTATAATATTGATGTATAGGCTATTTTTGATCATGGCTTTCAAGTTGTTAAAATAATTCTTAAATTATTTTTCCTTGATCTATTTCAAAGTCAATTGTTTTTCTGATGAGATATTTTACATTTTTTCTACTTTTCATTCTTTTAACTTTGTCTAATTGTTTCTTCATATCTCATGGAACCATCAGCTTTCACTTGTCTAATTCTAATTTTTAAGGAATTATTCCTTCAGTAAGCTTTTGTACCTGTTTTTCCACTTGGTCAGTTTTTCCTTTTTAAGGAATTTGTTTCTTCAGTGAATTTTTGTACCTCTTTTCTATATGGCTAATTCTGCTTTTAAAGGATTTCTTTTCCTCAAGTGATTTTTTTTTGTGCCTCTTTTGCCATTAGACCTTCTGTTTTTAAAGGTATTATTTTCTTCAGTCTTTTTCTGTAATCCTTTTTTACCCACTTGTTAACTCCCTTTCCATAATTTTATCACTCTCATTTCTTTTCTCAATTTTTCCTCTACCACTTTTGCTGCTTTCTTTAACCTTTACAGGAATTTTTGTTGGGCTTGTATCGAAGCATTTTTTCATGCTTTGATTATAGCTGTTTTCACACTGTTGTCTTCTGAGTTTGTCTTGATCTTCCCTTGACACTATAGTAGCTTTATATGGTCAAGTTTATTTTTTTGTTTACTTATTTTTTCAGTTTATTTCTTGACTCTGAACTTGATGTTAAAGTTGACTCTGCTCACCTGAGGGTAGGGAGACACTATGCTAAGCTTCAGGTTTTTTCATGCTGTTGTTTTCAAAGCTAATTTTGGGGGTTTGCAAGTTTTCAGTGCTTCTAAGGTGGAATGAGCTAGAGAGAGGTGTGGTCACTGTTCTCCTGGTCTGTGCTCTGGTCTTTACCCAGGAAGGGCTTCTGTTTCCTTGCAGCATAAGGGATAGTGCTCTTTTTGGCCCTGGAACTGCGACCAAGCCCCCTGTTCTTCTGCAGCCACAAGTGCTAGTGGTCCTTTGCCCTGGAACTGCAATCAGGGTCCTGCTCACTTGTAAATGACCACAAGCACTCCTTTGTGCCCTGAAATTGACACTCAGAACTGCTAATGAGTAATAAGAGTTGTTAATGAGCACCATCTGTGTTCTGGTGCAGCAAAGGGTGCTCTATAATCTCTTTCTGACTAGTTGTCAGAAAAAATAAAACATATCACCCTGACCTTTTGTTCTTTCTGTTGCTCCAAAATTCGATTTGAGGTTGTAGCAGCAAGCACCCCAACATCCCCAGGGTAGCTGCCAACATAGGTTCTTAGATTTGCTTTTCAAAAGGAAAGTAACTCAAAATGGGTTAACAAGCTTACTTTAATGAAACAAACATATTACCTAGTTCAGGGGAAAAAGGTCAGCACCCTGAACTTCAGAGTTACAGAACTTACAGATCAAAAGACAGGCTTCCAAACTGTCCTACCATTATATCAATACCAAATCACAGTTACCAGAGAGGGAAGCATCAACATCTGGGTTTGCAAAGCTGGGGGGGGGGGGGCTCTCAACAACGGCTTCCCAGAGTCTCATCTGGTCAAATCACACAACACTTCTCAAAGTGAGCCCCAAAGCAAAGCCTCTCCTCAGGGTTTATATAGCCTTCTCCTGGCTCAGAGAATGTAACAACCTTCGGGACCCACTGCCCAATCACAAAGTATCAAGGTGTGGGGCTTTCCTGAAAAACAAGCCTCCCACCACAAGCTCCAGGTGCACTTAAGCTAGGGGCAGGGAAGATTTGCATTTCCATTACAGAGGTATTATTTTAAAGCTATGTTTTAAAGTTGTTTGAGGGGGGGAGTGTTGGAGATTTTGTCTGGTTTTCTGCCTCTAATAAATCATTTTGAGCTACCTTGGAATGAAGCAATTCTTGTTTGCAATGAATTTATATTCTAAAGGAATTGACAAAAAACACATATAAAATTTATACAGCATAAATTCAAAGTTAATAAATACAAATATTTACAAAGTAGTTAAATATAAAGTCGTTTGGGAGAGAGGGTATGAACAGTTGAGGGAGAAGGTCCCCTAGAACACATTAGGGTGGTTGTAAACTCACATTCTAATGGAGCATCAGTGATCAGTGAAAACATTGTCTGGGACTGAGGCACAACTATAGACCTCTTAAAAGAAAGTAAAAGTAATTCTGGAACATTTTATAAAACATTTATAAAATGACAATGTTTAAGCTCATAAGAAATGAAGCAAGAAATAAAAAATGAAATAAAAGCTATGGACAAAAGAATTGGAAGATGATCAAGCAGCTTAGAAGAAAAGTGATAAGTCTTCAAGGTAACAGACCCCTGAAAACTAGAAGAGACCAAACAGAAACCAATGATTCCATGAGATTACAAGTGGTATTAGAAAAAAAAGATTAAAAAAAAAAACGTGTAAAAATCTGTTATTTAAAAAATCGATCTTGAAGACATATCAGGGAGTTGTATTTTAAAAATTATTGGACTCCCAGAGAACGAAAAGGCCTGGATACTACTTTAAAGAAATCATAAATGTGAATAGTCCAAATGTGTTAGAAACAGAGTGAAAAAGAGAAAATAGAAAAAACCCACCAATCACTTCTTGAAAACAACCCCCAAAGGAAAATCTGTAGGAAGGTATTTGCAAAATTTTAGATCCCTCATATCAAAGAAAAATACTGAAAGCATCTAGAAAGAAGTATTTAAAATTCCAAGGCACTTTAATCAGGATCACACAGTAGCTGGCACTTTCTAATATTAATGAGAGTAAATTAATCAACTACCATTTATTACACAGCCACCATGTGTCTGATACTTTGCTTAATGCTTGGGATATAAAGAAAAAAAACAAAAACCACAAATTGTTCTGGTCTCAAGGAACTCTCAGTCGAAAGGGGTGGGTGGATGGATATAGAGGGAGACAACATACAAACAACTATGCACAAAGAGGACATAAACTGGGTAAATTGTAAATGATCTCTGAGGGGAGGCACCAAAATTAGGGACTGGCAAAGATATTATACAAGGTGGGATTTGAAGGAAACCTAGGAAGCTAAGAAGCAGAGAAAAGGAATCAGAGGGTTCAAGGTATTGATGACACCCAGTGAAAATGCCCGGAATCAGAAGATGGCATTTATTGTGTTTCAGGAACAATAGCAAAGAGGTCAGTGTCACTGGATCACAGAGTATGTGGAGGGGAGGAAGGTGCAAGAAGGTTGAAAAGGTAGCTAGAGATCATGTTATAAAGGGCTTTTAAAGCCAAATAGAGGATTTTATATTTGATTGTGGAAGTAATAGGGATCATTTTGATAGCTGAGTGGAGGATGCTAGAATGGAGAGAAACTTTTGATAAGGAGACCAATAAATAGGCTATTAGAATAATCTAGTCGTGAAGTTATGATGACCTGTATGGGTATAGTAGCTGTGTCAGAGGTGGTATATATTAGAGATATTATGAAGGTAGAAATGATAGAATTTGGCAGCTGATTTGTATATGAGGTGGTAGGTGGTGGTGGGTGGTAGAAAGTGAGAGTGAGGAGTTGAGGATGACATATTGGTTGTGAGCCTGGGTGGAAGGATGGTGATAATCTTGACATTAGTAAGGAAGTTGGGTAGAAGGGAAGGTTTTAGAGAAGAGCAATAAGTTTAATTTTTATTTTAAGAGGAAACCTGGAAAATGATACTCTAAAAGGCAAAAGATATAGGCCTATAAAATAAAACATTTTTACCTGCAAAGCTGAGTCCAACCAAGGGAAAAAAATGGATGTTAAATGAAATACATGACATTTCAGCATCTCTGATGAAAAGATCACAGTTGAGTTGGACCTCTGAAACAAACAGCAGTCTTTTTTTTAAGAGGTCAATTGGGGTTAAGTTACTTGCCCAAAGTCACATGGCTAGTAAGTGTGTTAAGTGTCTGAGGTTGGATTTGAACTCAAGTCCTCCTTACTCCAGGGCTAGTGCTCTATTCACTGTGCCACCTTGCTGCCCCAACAAACAACAGTCTTAAAAAGTTATAAAGATAAATTTCTTTGATCAATTAGAAGCGACTGTATGATGATGCAGTACTAACATTCTAACAGAGAGAGGAAAAGTATTTTTCTAACAGAGAGAGAAAATATTCCGTCAGAACCTTAAAGTCTTCAAAGGGTGTTGAGGGAGTTAATCAGAAAAGCAAATTGATTTTATTCAGATAGTTTCAAGAGAGGAAAAAGAAGGGAGAATAAAAGGAATATGTTAGTGTAGAAAGGGGGAAGAAGGGATTGGAATTTGCTTTTTCTCACAATTGTACATAAGAAGAGTATAATAAACATGGAGGAATGTGTGAGGGAATCATCAAATGAATCTCATTTCTCTGAAACATGAAAAGGAATGGTGGATGTAGGTGTACATAAAAATTAGTTATATAAATACATCAAATAGGGGAACAAACCATGATAGGGAGTTGGGGTTAAGAGGGAGGATAATACAAGGGAAATAATAGTCACAAGCAATGCAAACTTCCTAATCCTAATAATGATGGGACGTTAAAAAAATAAAACAAAGAAGTAGAATCTAAGGGTATGATCTTCAGTTGGTGATTGACTTAAAATATTATGACACATGAATATTATGAAATACTATTGCACTGTAAGAAATGACAAAACAAATTCCAGAGAGTAATGGGCAATATGAACTCATACAGAGTGAAGTTAGAATCAGTACAATTTATACAAGAACAACAGTGTAAAGAGACAAGAACTCTGATTATTGCAATGTTCTGTCATGTTTCTAGAGGAACAATGTTGACATATATTACTCACCTCTTAACAGAGAATTAATAGAGTCAAGTTGCAGAGATATAGGCACATTTTTAGATACTCCTGTTTTGTGAATTTGTTTAGCTTGAAATACTTTTTAAAAAACAACACAGTTGCACACTCTTCTCTCTTTTAAATTTGGGGGACAGTGGTTGGGGAGAGGTGGGATTACAATGTTGATCCCTCCCCCCAAAAAAGGAGAGCTACAGAAACATTTTAATAAATGCACATGAATTCATGCAGCTACAGAACCCACAAAGACACAGAGAGGACAAAAAAATAAAAAGACACACCGAGGACAGCCTGGCAGGAAGCAGCCAGCACAGCACTCTGAGCGCTGACCCCAACCCCCCTTGAAGCCAAGGTCTTAGCCTCAGGGCCACCTGACAAGCGGCAGGCTGGAGGGACTTTATATCAACAGCAGCTGTGGCAGTTTCCAGAATTATCAACCGATAGATGCCAATGACAAAGTGAGAGGTCGATGCAGTGTGGACTTTGGGATCCAGTAGTTGGGGAGTGTGGTCTGGCCTTTATCCCTTGGAGGGAGAAGTTGCTGAGGTGCTACAGCCACTGCAATATGGCAGCGTCAGCTCCTGGCCTGCAGATTCTAGGAGGACCAACCAACCACTCTGAGGGGTAATCACTCTTGCTTTAACCTGCTTGGATCTGGATTGTGGTCTAGGGTAGAGTCCTGGGGTGTGTGACCAGCTTGCTAGAGTATGTGGAGGCTTCAGAGAGGGCACCCAACTAATACCTTCAGCAGCTGAGGAAACCCTAACGTTTGGGATAAAGCTCCCCTGTCTGGTAGCAGAGTCCTACTGTGGCAAAAAGCCCAAAAGTCAAGTAACTGAGTGGCAATGTGAGCAAACAAGGGAAGCAAAGCAAACAGAGGAATCCAATATTAGACTTCTATTTTGGTGACAAAAAGGATCAAAGCATAGAACAGGAGGAAGACAATGAAGTCAGAACTCCTGCACCAAAAGCTTCAAAGAAAAATATGAGCTGGTTACAGGCCATAGAGGAGCTTAAAAAGGATTTTGAAAATCAAATAAGAGAAGTGGAGGAAAAATTGGGAAGAGAAATGAGAAAGATGCAAGAAAAGTATGAAATGAGAGTCAACAACCTGACTGAAGAAAATAACACCTTAAAAATAGACTAACTCAGATGATAAAAGAGGCTCAAAAAAGGCAGTGAGGAGAAGAATGCCATAAAAAGCCTAATTTGCCAAATGAAAAAAGAATTTCAAAAGCTCACTGAGGAGAATCATTCCTTCAGAATTAGATTGGAGCAAATGGAAGCTAATGATTTTTTGAGAAACCAAGATACTATTAAACAGATCCAAACAAATACAAAAATAGAAGGCAATGTGAAATATCTCATTGGGAAAGCCACTGACCTGGAAAATAGATCCAGGAGAGATAATTTAAAAAATATTGGACTACCTGAAATCCATGATCAAAAAAAGAACCTAGAAATCATCCTTCCAGGAAGAAACAATTTGAATATTGTGGAAACACAATCAGAATGACACAGGATCTGGCAGCTTCAACACCGAGGAATGAAAGGGCTTGGAATATGATATACTGGAGCTCAAAGGAGCTGGGATTAAAACCAAGAATCACCTACCCAGCAAAACTGAGGATCATGTTTCAAGGAAAAATTATAGTCCTTCAGTGGAATAGAGGACTTTGAAACATTCTTGATGAAAAAACAATAGTTGAATAGAAAATTTGACATTCAGATACAAGAAGCAAGAGAAGCATGAGAAGGTAAACAGGGAAAAGAAATCATAAGGAACTTATCAATGTTGAACTATTTACATTCCTTCATGGAAAAAAAAACGATAATTGTAACTTATGAAACTTTTCTCATTATGAGAATAGTTGAAGGAAATAGAAATGTGTGTGCATATATGCATATATATATATACATATATATATACACACACACACACACACATATACATATATATGTCTATATATGAGGGTATACGGGCATATGACTACATATGTAAATGTATGTATATGTATACAGGTATACCTAAGGGGCACAGGACTAATTTAATAGGAAGGGATGATACTTAAAAGGTGAAATTAAGGGGCGAGAGAGGAATATAATTAGAGGAGATGGGAAGAGACAGAATGGGATAAACTATCTCATATAGAAGAGGTAAGGGAAAATGGTCATAATGGAGAAGAACAGGAAGGCAAAAGGGAATGCGTCAACCTTATTCTTATTGAATTTGGCTTAGGAAGGGAATGACATATACACTAAATAGGGTATCTCACCCTACAGGAGACCATAGGGGTAAGGGGATGAGAGAGGGGATGATGGAAGGGAGGGCAGGCTAGGGGGGAGGGAAGTTAGAAGTACCTACTTTTGAAAAGGGACAGGATCAAAGTGAAGAATAGAACAAGTGCGAGGTGGGATAGGAGGCAGGGAAGTATAGTAAGTCTTTTACAATATATCCACTATGGAAATGTTTTGCATAGCTACACATGTACAACATATATTAAATTGCTTATCTTCCCAGTAAGGGTAGGTGACAAGAGAAGAATGGAATGAATCTATAATTCATACCTTTAAAATTGAATGTTTAAATATATGTGTATATATATACATATATGTACATATACATACACACACACATATATATATACACTATTACTAATATTATTTTATATGTAACTGGGGAATAAGATATACAGGCGATAGGGCACAGAAATCCACTATGCCCTACTGAAAAGACAGGGGGGCATGGGAGAAGATAAGGGAGAGAGCAGATTGGAGGATGGGATGTCCAGTGGGATCGCTATTTTGGGGTAGTGGGTAGGGGGAAAAACAGGGAGAAAATTTGTAACTCAAAATCTTGCGGAAATGAATGATGTAAACTAGAAGTTAATGAAGCATTACAAAAAGAAAAAGAATGCTCAAATGATTTTGATAGAGAGTAGAGTCTTTAATCATAATCAATAAAAAATAAACATGGTAGAATTCTGAATTCTCTGTGTATTTCAGGCAATTGCAAAATGGTCAAAATGTGACAGATTGTGGAAAATTGTTTGCAAAATCCTGTTTGTTCCTTACAAATATCATCCTTGAGAATGCCTACAATTGTCATGGACAGCTCAAGTGCTCTTCAGATATTCTTTTGTGACATGAGAAGAAAGAGTTGAGGGTCTTCATCCCATGGGATATACCCCTCTGGTGAAGTTATGGGAAGACATGGACAAGAATACAGAGGATGAACAGGAATGAAGAAGTTGCATTCTGCATCATTGGAGGAAATATCCAAGTTCATGAGGTAACAGATCCACTTGATATATGATAATTTATCATATACCTCAACCTGCTCCCTGTAATTTCTGAAATCTGTTTGTAACTGAAAGAGGTGGTTTTTTTGTTTGTTTGTTTTTTACAGTTTTTCAGATGATAGTTGGGAGACCTAGCATGAATTCCTTGATAGTTCCAATACTATTGTGTAAGTGGAATGATTAATTAATAGCTCTCAATTATATAGTAAGGAAAGTTGTCATTAAATATGGTTAATATGGGCTTGTAGATACTAGTGAAAGACAATTGTATTAAATGTTTCAATGTTTATTTTAATTTGCAGTAGGAGAAAAATGGAAAAGTCTGGTTTTATTAAGTTTATTCATACAGAAAAAGAGAAGGGAACATTTATTAAGTACCTAATAAGTTCCAGACACTATATGCTAAATGCTTTACAAATATTATCTTATTAGATCCTTACTACAACCCCTGGAAGGTTATTCTCATTTTGTAATTGAGGAAATTGAGCCAGACAGAGGGTTATTGACTTGGCCAGGGCCATATAGATAGTAATTAATTGTTTGAGGTCAGATTTGAACTTTCACTCTCCTGATTCCAGGTATTAGCTGATTTTGATTTAAGGTTTACAAAGGCTCACAAAATGCTTGACATTTATTCACTTGATTCATAGAATAAAATGGTGAGGTAGGTTCTACAAGTATTATAATCACTTTTACAAATGAGAAAACTATGGCTCAGAGAGGTTAATTGACTTGCCTAGGATCATATAGCTAATAAGTGTCACAGGCAGAATTTGTATTCAGGTTTCTTCTGACTCCAAAGTTCAGTCTTTATTTCCCTCATTTCAATGTGACCTATGGACATGCTTAATGAGCATGTTTTTCAGATAGTCTTGTTGTTTGATATAGTGCATTTTCTCAATTTCTCTGAATTTCTACAATTAGCAATGTGGAATACCTAGGACAAAAATGAACACTAGGTATAAATACCCCATGCCTCTAGCACCTTGGTCAGAATTCTCACAGGAAGTCAATATGGAACCAGAATATATTTGCTTTGTTTAACCTAAAAAGGCCAAAACTATCAAAAAATTAATTTAGTTTTTTGAGATATATAGTATAGATCGATATCTGGCATCAGTCCTCCCCTGGGGAGAGCAATTAATGCTGATGTGGGCCCATTGTGGCTATGACTAGGTGCTTGGTCCTTCACTTTCCTCTCCACCAGGGATGCTGGGCTAGAGTTAAGTCTGGCTATTACACATCAGCTGTTTGCAGGCTAGGAATATGATGCTCTTTTCAGGGATTCAGTATAAAAGCCACTTATCCTAGTCACTTCAAAGGGGAGGGAAACAACTCACTCTTGGCCATATTAGCTTCCCTCCCACTAGACTCATTACACAAAGATAGTCACATACATATTTATGAGCATACATATTTATCAAAGCAAGTAGTAAAATAGTAATTGGCGTAGTTATGGAGATGAGATTAGATGGAAGCACATACAACCAAGAAGAGAATTATTTCATTTGAAAAGTTGTCTCTTAGTCTCCCAAAGTGAGTAGTGGGTGGAAGTTGAGGGTTGGGGAGGGGGTGAGGTGGTGTAGGTCCTGGGAATAAAGGGTCACATTGAGAAGGATAGTTTTCTTCACATTACTGCAGCTCTGGCACCTTCCATTAGCCATTCATGGTTCATACCTTGCCTGTTCTTGCCCCATATAACTTTATGTCTTTACTTCTCCGTCTGAAGTTTCAGGGAACCACTGCTGGTCCACTTGTAATAGGAGTGTAATATTCATGTTTGCTAGATTATCCCTTTTCCTGTACCTCTTTCTGAGTCTTCAGAAAGTAGAACATCCTATCCACATTCACCAGGAATCTCAAATAAAAATTCATATACTATTTTATAGTCTTAACTTTAAAGTTATTGCCATAATTCTGGATGATAACACTTCATGACCAAAGAGCTCAAAATTGAAAGGTAGTTGAAGATTTAATAATTGCTATGTATTCTTCCACTCGAGTCTATCACTCTACTCTCCTGACTCCACTTTTTTTTTTAAACCATTGACATGATTGACCGTAAGATCTTTTGTTTTAATCCTTGGACTAAAAGGATTTAAAGTGGAAAGAACTGCATTAGTGATCAAAAGCTTTAGAATTGTACACTCTTAAAGCTGGAAGGGGCCCTAGAGATCACCTTCTCTGATTTTTATGCACAAAGACACAGGAACAGAGGGGTGGAGTGACTTTTCCAAAACCATCCAGAAAACTCATAAAGGAATTAAGAGTATTTGCACTCTGTTGTTTTCCCTATTCCCAATATACTCTTTTAGTTGAGAGCTCTGACTTCCCCATCCCTTTCCTCTCCTTCCTTTGTGCAAATAACTTTTCCCTAAAATAAAAAGGAATAAAAGAAAAAGGAAAACTGACCCCTAATTAATCTAGGAGGGGGTCTCTCTTACTAGAGCCAATATATACTGTTTTCTGGAGGTAATAGCTTTGTTTTGAAAAATATATAAGGCATTCCAAAAATCTTTGTGTAATTTCAAGTTGTTTAAGCTTGAAGATTTTTGGGGCACCCTATATAGTTGATTTCTATAATCATTTTAGCATGATCTATAATCTAAAAAAATCATTTCTCTTATTTCTAATATCTGATGTTTTATTTCAAATAGGGTTAGACATTGGGTGAGGCAGCTAGGTGGTGCAGTGGATACAGTATAGGCCTGGAGTCAGGAAGACCTGGGTTCAAATCTGGCCTCAGACACTTATTAACTGTGTGATCCTGGGCAAGTCAAACAACTGTGTTCTTTGTCTAAGTGGAAGCTTCAGCTGACAAGGCAAGGAAAGAGCTGTTATATGGAAGAGGAAACTTGATTAACTACCCTTCCCTGGTACTGTGAATTGTATGGATTATACCTATCTGGGAGACAGGGCATTGACTTTCTAGTCACTAAAATACCCTTATATGATGGGAAGGGTGTTACACAGAATAGCATTAGGAATCTGGAAGTATATGTTGATTCTGGGAGAGATAAATTTGCTAGAAGGGAGAATTGCTTATATAGCAAGATATGTGGCACCAACCCTCTCTTGATTGGTTCCCCAAAGGGTGGTCATATTGCTATCGCTCACTTTCAGTGTGTGAGGAATCTCTATGATCACTAAACTCTTACCATTGTAAGGTGACAATAGAGAGCAATGCACCCCATGTTTCCTTTCCCTAGCTAGCTCCTTCAGTCATCATAGAATTCTTAGTTCTTCTAATCAATTCTTTTAAGACAGCAGAACTTTCCTCTAGTAGCTTCAAAGTCCACATTCTGCCACTCATCTGATCTTTGCTGGTCTTGTCTTGAAGCAGCTGCTCTGATCTTTTCATCTGCTTCTCCTTCTCTGTTCTGCTTTTGTCTTTGGTCATTGACTCTAGCTGTTAATACCTACCCCAAAGTAAGAACAGCCTCCCCCAAAACCCTCCACACACACACATACCCTCAAGTGTGAAGCATCTCACCTCTACTTTAGCATGTAAAATCAAAATTCGCATTACTATCACATCCACCACTGATAGATGAAAAATTGTGTCAGATATTCTCTTGCTTTTCTCAATGTTTCTTACACAGATGTCCTTTTACCCCCCTGTCCTATTTCAAAAAATAAATGTTCAAATAAGAAAATGACACATATTTCTAACTATCCTAAATTCTTTCTCCTTTTGAGGGAGGCCATCCAGAATTGTGGTGCTGGAGAAAACTTTTGAGAATCCTTGGGATAGCAAGGCAATCAAATCAGTCAATACTTGAAGAAATGACTTCATTCTGCTCATTGGAAGGACAGCTACTGAAGCTGAAGCTTAATTACTTCATTCATGAAAAGAGAATACAGGACTCATTGGAAAAGACCCTGATGTTGGAAGGATTGAAGGCAAAAGAAGGGGACGACAGAGGATGAAATGGATAGATAGTGTCATAGAAGCAATGAACCTGAGGGTGGACAGACTTCAGAAGAGAGTAAAAGTAGAAGGGCCTGGCATGCTATGGTTTGTGGGGTCACAAAAAGTCAGACACAACTGAATAAATAAACAAAAAATCCAAGGTAGTCCAATCTAGTAAACCCTATGTGTTTCTGGGAAAATTGGAGGCACTCTGGTGGGTCAGGAGAATTATATTGGCTTATAATAGACTTAAATGTAAATCCTTTTAATTTTCAGATGGGATTGAATAAAATCTGTTCTATATTTAGTGTTATGTTACCCTGAGACCTTGGATAGGAGTTCAGAGCTCATTAATTTTTGTCATATAGCCAAATTCGGTTGTTTCTGGGAAAACTGGGTGGGGACAGGTTGAGCCAATTGCTGAAATTCCCCAGGGAAAACATGAGAGGAGGAACAAACCAAAGAGATAATTGTTGAGAAACCCTTAAAATTGAGCATGATCATTGAAAAACCCAGAGAATCATTTCTGGACCATGGGTTCCAACTTTCATAAAACTACTTTCAATAAAATTACTTTTTCTACTTTAAAAATGGCAATTTTATGTTACTGAAGAGATTGCATAAGGAAATAGCTAAGGTTTGAACTGGTTGGATCTTTCTGCTGGTAGGCAAGTTTTCTAAAATCCATTCAAATTTATTCATAGAAAAAATTTTCGTAATGCTACATAAGAATGAGAACACATTTCTTATTTGGAGTTAGCTCCAATATTATTTTGCCTGTTGTTCAGAAACAAAAGACTTTGGTTTACCATAATCTCTTTAGGGGGCATTAAGAATAGGGAAGGGGGCATCATAGAAAGCTGGTGGTATATGCTTTGTAAATATTATACCTTGTGGACTCAGAATGATCTGTTTTTCCCTGTTTATTTTACATATATGTTATATGTATTATTTACATTTTTATCAATATATGCAAAAATTATTGATGTATTTATAACATTAAATATTTGTAAAGATCCTTTTGGTGAGTTTCAAACAACAACTTTTCTTGTATTCAATAAGGTTACCCTGTATGTTACATTTAGCTCATTTTCTTTTGATCATTGAAAGCTTCTGTGTTTAATGAGCTGAAACTGAAGTAGGTCAATAAAATGTAAGGGATTAACAGTCTAAAAGTTGAAGTTGTTCTCTTGGGGCTTGGAATAAATTTCACTCTGAAAGATGCCATTTATTTTTTAAAAGATTTTTGATAAACTTTAAAAGGTTAGAGATTTTGGAGTAACACTAAAAAAGACAGAGCAGAGGAATCAGTGCTGACTTTATGGGTACTATTTTGTATACTATTTTGGATACAAAGAATATCACACAGTTTCTATAGTTAAGTCTCTAGAATTAATTGCTGTAAAAACAACTTTATAACAAAAAAGCTTTCATCTTTATGTTTTGACAGGTATAAATGTTTCAAGATTTTTGTAAATGTTTTATAGGGAATTTTTCAATGCTTGAAAGATATAGTTTCTTATTGATGTAGTAAAGAAAAACTTTAAAGAAACTATGGCACTGAACAGTGATATCAAATAATAAAGAAGTTTAAAAACCTGAAATAAAATTTCCATGCTGTGGTTTCTAATTTGCTAATATCATATCACATTTGATAGTAATTGAGGGTTTTCAGGTTTTAGAGAGGAGGATCTCTTCTTCCTTGCCTTTATCCTGCAAATCAGGAGTGAAACTGTAGTCATTTGGCCTAATAAAAGTAATGACCCTGGGGGAGGAAGGAGAAAGAAATATGATCTATTATTAAGGTAAACATTTCATGCCACCAATTAATTGTATTATAATTTCCAAACTCTAATATGCTTGTTACCTAATTTTAGAAGAATAAAATGGACCAGAAGCTAATCATCACTGAAAAGTTTAATATTCAAATGACTATAGAAAGATGCAGAATGGTTTTTTGTGCTGCCTCTACTATCTGGCCAGGAGTTTTATTTCAATGTGAGGCTGAAAAGTAACAATAAATGCTGTAATGTAAAATAGCCCTTTCTTTATGACCAATAATCCTTTCTATTCTCGGTTTTGATTTTGTACTAGCAATCTATTTGAAGAGGATTAGCAATGATAGCGTATATTTGTAAATGGCTTGGGTCTCTATGAGAAAAATAAACACATAGAAAAACAACCTCAAACTCACCTTTGGGGATAGAATGATTGCTACCCTCTTAATGCTGTAATTTTAGCCTGCTGCATGTGCTCAAATGTGAGATTGATGGTGCTTCCTCGTTGGCAGGTGAATGGCTTTCATCTATGAATGACTTGACTCTGAATATCATATTAGATTTGGTAATGTGAAAAGGAAGAGAGAAAAATAAGGAAAGCACTTAGGTTGAAAGTTTATTTGTTCAACCCTCCAGCTGTAAACTGATGAAATTTGGTACTACCGTGAAGTCACAGTTCATTTTTATGATCATTGTATCCTTTTGTTTTCTGTTAATATCGTATAAAGTCTAACAAAGGAACTTGGGGTTGAAATACAATTATATTCTCATGCAAATTTACTAGTCTTAAGTACAACCTTTCCTATGTCTTAGTTTTAAAAAACATCTATAAACTTAATAGTAATATGGCTTAAATAATATGCATTACATTGGTGCATGTAATTAAAGTAACCCCTCTAATTATGTTGGCTAATGAGTAGGGATTAGTTTATGTATTTTGAATCTAAGTAGTGGCCACCCATGAAAAATGACTTCTACAATTAGGGTTTTTGCTGTTAGTGGTTATACCATTAAAATGATGTGGACAGCAATTGGAGGTTTTCACAGCAAGGGCTGGATGCGGACATGTTGAGGATGCTCTGAAGGGAATTCATGATTTAGGAAGATATCACTCAGATACTTTCTTTAAAGACATTTTGATGAATCTGTAATTTTATCCATGTGGGTGGGTGCTTCCTCCACTGATAGATACATTGAAACCTAATAACATGTGTCCATCTGAGGTGACATTTATCCATGTGGTACTACAGGTATACCCAAGCAAGGTCACCCAATGTGTTAGAAGTCTTTCTCTTGGATAACCTGGATAACAATGGAGCACGTAGGCTATCCAGTTATCCCATACTCTAGTTCCATGTCCACCCACCTCCTTTTCAAATCCTATATCTCTGACATCTTTTATTATTATTTTTTATTTTTTTTTTTGTGCTTTTTTGGAGGGCAATTGGGGTTAAGTAACTTGCCCAAGGTCACATGGCTAGGTTCTTTTTTTGTTTGTTTGTGTTAAGTGTCTGAGGTCAGATCTGAACTCAGGTCCTTCTGACTCCAGGGCTGGTGCTCTACTCACTGTGCCACCTAGCTGCCCCTCTGACATCTTTTATATATCCTCTTCCCTACAATTCCTTCTTAGTAATATGTAAATATTTTGCAAGTTTTTCATCTCTTCCTATCTTTCAGACATCTTGAGAATTGATTTTTCAAGATCTTCAGAACTGACAACAGCAGCATGGATCTTCTCTGGGTATACTTGATGTAGACCAGCTGCTTTTTGCCATCTGTGTTTTCTTTAGTTCTATATCTACCTCCTTATGTGGCACATGGGGAATATGAGAGTCCAAATGTGGTGATTACACTGGCATTAGTGGAAAAAGTCTATTTATAGAAATTTTGACACATCTTTCCAATTAAAAATGTATTCATTGCTTTCTATTGAGTTTTATCCTTAAATACTCTTGGAATGATCTTACTTACTTGGATCTCTGGTTTTCTTTCAAGCTTGTTTTTCCCTCTATTGCTACTCACTATTTTTAGGGGGTGATATTGATCATAATGTTTTTATCTTTCTCCCTTATAAGATTTTGCAAAAACATTTATTCTCTAAACTGTTATTGTCTTGGGGGAAAAAGAGTAATGGTTCATTTTTCCCACTTAGTAAAGAGAATAAATGTGTTCTGGCTGAAGCTTTTTTGTCCTTAAATTATGGTGATCAGTTTATTTTGGCTAAACTTTCTTCAGAAAAGGTAAGTCTATATTGATATCTTTCATCTATCTCCCAGTTTTGGTCATCAATGGCCTCTTTTCTTCAATTGTATGGCAAATCTTTTTTTTTTTCTAATTTGCTATTGAATTTGATCTTCTCCTCTGAAAGTATATTTTGGAATGACTTCCTAACTGGTAACTAGCATTTTTTCTTTATGGCTTTAGTAACTATCTTTTAAGATATAATCAATTTCATTTTTTATGAGATGTTATGTTATTTGGTGCTGGGTATGTCTATCTTCTTGAAGGAAGTTTTTATGCTATCCAGGTGTTTGGATGTGGCATTGTCTGTAAACTTTTGACCTAATTTCTTTTTCCTAAACCTTATTTTCCAACATGTCTCACCCAATAATCATTCATTACCACATTTGCATTGACATATTTAAATATAAATTAATTTAATTTGCAGCTTCTTAACAAATTCTTCATGGAGTTTCTCTATCTACTTGTCCTCTACAACAAATGTTGGCACATGAACTGCATTTTTTTAAACAAATTATATCTTGAGTGCCACAATGTGAGATGAAGAAGTGTCCCATAAACTAATATTTCTTTCCTCTCATTGGCAGGTGGAAAAATCAGTTCTCCAACTTTTTTTATTTGTCTCTCTAAACAGAACTTGTGAGCCATGCTTCTATTTATCTACAAATTCCTTTGGTCATTCAGTTTTATTTATAGTGAGAATATAAAGTTTAATATAATTCAAAGCTTCCATAGTCACTGAGAAAGCTTCCTTGATTTTGAGTACCAGCACTAACAAAATCTTTTAGAGACAATATGAAAGATATTTGATTCTTAGGGTCCTCTGCTTTCTTTTCCACCAGGAATTGCATAGGACTGAAGATAATTTTATTTATTTTTCTTTTTTTAATGGGATGCCATTGTCAGCCTACTTCTGATGAGCCTTGCTGCATATAGCTGGGCTGATTTTTGAAAGAATAGATCATCTTGTTGCTAGGATGGTATTTAAATACTTCATATGATCATAGAAACTTAAAGACCTTTTGCTCTGATGCTAAAGTCTCTGAGATCAAGGTCAAACCTCTAGACGAAAATAAAGCATCCGAATAGGTATTTGTGAAGGATGCCTGTGTGGGATGTTGGTTAGGAAGATTTTTGGGTCAAAACAAAATATATAATTTGAAAAAATTCATTGTCTCCAATTAACAAATAGTCAAAGGATATGAACAGGAAGTTTTCTGATAAAGAAATCGAAGCTATCTATAGTCATATGATAAAGTGTTCTAAATCACTTTTGATAAGAGAAATGAAAATTAAAACAACTCTGAGGTACTACCTTATACCTATCAGATTGGATAATATGACAAAACAGGAAAATGATAAATGTTGGAGAGGATGTGGGAAAATTGGGACACTAATGCATTCTTGGTGGAGTTATGAACTGATTCAACCATTCTGGAGAATAATTTGGAACTATACCCAAAGGACAATCAAACTGTGCATAAACTTTAATCCAGCAATACCACTAAAGGTCTGTATCCCAAAGAGATCATAAAAAGAGAAAAGGTGGTAATGAATGATGACTGGGTGAGACATATTGGAAAATAAAGTTTAGGAAAAAGAAATAAGGTCAAATGTTTATAGACAATCCCAAATCCATACACCTAGAAAGCACAAAAACTTTCTTCAGGAAGATAGACATAAAAAGCACCAAATAACGTAACATCTCACAAAAAATGAAATTGATTATATCTTAAAAGATCGTTACTAAAGCTGAAAAGAAAATTACCAGTTAGGAAGTCATCCTAAAATATCCTGTCAGAGGGGAAGATCAAAATAAATAGCAAATTAAAAAAAAATTTTGCCATACAGTTGAAGCAAAAGGCCATTGATGACCAAAACTGGGAGACAGATAAAAGTAAAGATATCAATATAATAATAGTTACAGCAACCCTTTTTGTGGTAGCAAAATATTGGAAATTGAGGGGATGCCTCTCAATTGGGGAATGACTGAATAAGCTGTGGTATATGAATGTAATGGAATACTATTGTACAATAAGAAATGAGCAGGCAGACTTCAGAAAAACCTGGAAAGACTTGTATGATCTGATGGAAAGTGAAATGAGCAGAGCCAGAAAAAACATTACACGCAGTATCAGCAATATTGTCAGCAACACCATGAGCCAAGACAAATAGTAAGAACCCATGACAAGAATTGGAAATTAAGGGATGCCCATCAACTGGGGAATGGCTGAACAAGTTGTGGTATATGAATGTAATGGAATGCTATTGTGCTATAAGAAATGAGGAGCAGATGGACTTCATATTTACCTGGAGAGGCTTATATGAACTGATGCTGAATGAGAAGAGCAGAACCAGGAGAAATTTGTACACACAGACACAGTGTAGGTGTGATGTCCAACTTTGATAGACTGGACTCTTCTCAGCAATGCAGGGTTATACGCAAGCACCAAAAGACTCATGATGGAGAAAGATGTCTACATTCAGAGAAAGAAGTAGAAAGAACAGAGTTTGAATCCAGACTGAAGCAAACTACTGGATCTTTTTCTTTTTCTTGTTTGGTTTTGTTTCCTCTTTCCCATTGTTCATTTCGTCTGATAGAATCCTTCTTTATAACCTGACTTATATCTAATGTGAAAGTATTTGCAAATTCTATACTTGATTGTATGCTGCCATGGGGAGGGGAGGGGAGGGAGGGAGAGAAAATTTGAAACGGAATTGTGGAACTGAATCTTGTAAACCAAAAGTAAACAAACAAATTAATAAAGACAAAAAAAAACACCAAAAAACCGCAAGATGAATCCATATCCAGATAAAGAGTTTATGGACTCAATGCAGATTAAAGCATACTTTTTTTAAAACTTGCTTTATTTTTTTTCTTTTGATCTGCTTTCACAACTGTGATTAATACGGAAGTATATTTTATTTAATTGCACACATATAAACTATATCAAATTGCCTTCCATTTTAGGAAGAGGGCAGGGAGGGAGAAAAAACTGGAACTTAAAATTTTGTATAATTGAATTCTGAAAATTGACATACAATGGGGAAAAATAAAATACTATTAAAATTTTTAAAAAATTCCTTGATTCAGTATTATTCAGGATATACTTGTAATGACAAACTAGCACATTTGAAAAGACAGGTTGTAACTTTTTTCACTCTGTGCTAATAAATCTTCAGATTTCTGTTATTGAAAAACAATAGTAATTTACCGAGGTATAGCACTTATATTATTCATAGGATATAATGCCATTTATAGATAGCCTTGAGATAAACAAATGAAAATGAAGCTGCTTTGAGATTTCCTAAACCATTTAGAAGATTAATTCCTTTATTTGGGAGAAGGTTCAGTTTTAAGTATAGTAGATAGTTGGCATAACATTGCCTCAAACAAAACCTTCACAGTGATATTGTTAATATGGTAATACTTTTTCTTAATGGGTGCCCCCTCACTTTCCTCATCTGTCCCCAGACAATCTCTCCCCACAATGACTTGTTGCTGTGGATTGAACATAATGGTTGGGAACCTGGAAGTTCAATGTTTGGGCCATGAAGGAGACCATTCTGTAGCATCTGTGATGGGATTTTGTTGATGCAAAATCCTTGTGTTCTTGGTGGGCTCTGTCAGTGCTCGCTTGCTGATTCCTTCCTTATTCCCACCTTTATGTACTCTGATTAAGGGACTTTACATCACTTGAGCATCTAGTAGAATGGTCTAAATACCATAATATCATCAAATGTGGAGTTGGTGGGTAGCTCTCCCTCCCTCTCTCTCCCCCCTGGCCCGCCTTCCCATTCTCTCTGTCTCTCCCTGTCTCTGTCTCTCTCTGTCTCTATCTTTCTTTCTGTCTCTGTCTCTGTGTCTCTGTCTCTCTCTCCCCCCTCTCCCTGTCCCTCCTCTGTCTCCTCTCTCTCTTCTCTCCTCCCTCCCTCCCTCTTTTTCTCTCCCATGTGGTGTGTGTGGGGCGTGGGTGGGGGGAGTGTTGTCCTTTGATTCAGAACTTTTAAAATACTGGTTATGGGGAGAAGGGGGAAGATGGTGACGGTGAAGATGCACTGATGCAGTTCAACTTTGGGTAGATAGCTATGTTTATAGTCTGGAAACCTTGGAGATTGTGAGACTGATATTAAAAACACTGAATGCTCATCCCTTACTCCTAAGAAAAATGTAAGTTGTTTCACTCTCACATTTACCTTTCCCTGTATATAGTCTGAGTAGATCATCTCCCTGAAAACCAAGGAAGGCTTGGCTGTGGAAGGATGAATCAAGAAACTTGATTATTTGGGAAGAGTATGAGTGACCTTGTTCAATATGTAAAAAGGAAAAGTTTATTGGGAGCCAGGGGAGAGTGTTGCCCAATTAATTTTTTCTTTTTGCTCAGTCCATGGATAAAAGTAAAGAATGAGTAATGGCTTTCAAACAGAAACTTAAAGATGATTACACTCTGGACCAGAAAGTGTGGTTTCACTCACCTAAGAGTATAAGGACTCCAAAGGGAAACGTGGTGTCCAGTGGACTTGGAATATGCAGTAGGAAGCAAAGTGAAAGGAAGGTAATATATTTCAGGCATAGGAACAAATTTTAAGCAAGACAATTTTAAACCCTTAGCTCTTGACACTAGATATTTTTGTAGATGTTTTGGGGGCAAACATTTACTTCTGGTTCTAGAATCTGAATTTCTGTTCCTAGTTGCTATCCTTCTGGTGATTTGAGGTGTGTATGGGAGGAGAGGGATGGGGCCAAATTATTGTGGTTTTGACTGTGATTATTTTTTTCCTTTGTTTAGAGGGAGCATTTATTGTTCCCTTTGAGAATCTTATTTATGAGAACCTACCTGATCTTCTAGGTCCTTTACCAGCGTAAAATGTGGTTTCAGTCCTTGTGTGGCTATAAGAGGACTGAACCAAGGAGTTGGATGACTTAAGTCAGGGGTAGGAAACCTGCTTGAGGCCATATGTGGCCCTCTAGGTACTTAAGTGTGGCTCCTTTGGTGATGTTTGGAATCAATCAAAGGGCCATGTTTGAGGACCTACAGGGCCACATGTGGCCTCAAGGCTGCAGGTTCCTCACCTCTTTCTCAGATATTATTCATTCTGCCCAGGTCATGGACCCTAAGGGTTGACTAGGTCCCATGATAATTAATTTTTTAAAAAAGAATATGCATAGCCTTTCGATATAGACACGTAGTATGGGAATAGGTTAAGGGTACTAAGTACTGCTTTTTGGTGAATCTGTTATGAAACAATTTCAAGAAGTATAGCTCTTTGGATCTAATATACTCTTTGTTATTAGGAGGGCTGTTATTGTCATTGACTTGTATATGTCCTTTTGGGCAAGGACCTGGAGAGCTCCATCTATCAATATATATTCTTGCTGAGGGTTTGTAATTAGCAAAAATAAAATAAAATAAATGTCTCATTGATTCAGTCTCTAGATGGTGACCTTATCTTTACACCTGGCTTCAACAGGTCACTTTGCATTAAGAATCACAGTTTTTAGGTTGTTAATAAAACATTTATTTAGTTATTGGTATTCTATATGTCCTTGTTTATTTTACCAGAAGAACTGAGTCATAGTAATTTTGATACTCTTGCTATGCAATGAAACAAAAATACAATTATGAAGTTATAACTAATTGGAAAGATGGTTCAAAAGTTCTTTTTGGAGAAATAAAGGAATTGGTGGGACTGATTTCATTGTTGTACAAAGGCAGTAAGGAGCACGATTTCATGGCACATTTGATCATCTCATATTGCCGTATGCATGATATATTTTTGAAAAAGGGCCACAATGAATATACTTGCAGCTTATGCACTACCATATGTTGCAGAGAATAAAGAGGTAGAGGAATTCTACAATGAACTTCATAAAATCCTCCAAATTAAATCAATCAATCAATATATGTTTATTAAGTGCTTAATTAGGAGGCACTAGTTTCTGGGCATATAAAAGCAAAAGTAAAACAATTCCTGCCCTCAAAGAGCCAATATCTTATTGGGAGAAACTATAAATCTATATCTTTCTATTGACATAGGTATATACATATATATGTATATATATGTGTGCACATACACATATATATATACACATAAAATTTACAAAATAAATTTAAGGTAATTTTTAGGGGGATGGCACTATCAGCTGATGGGGATCAAGAAACACTTTGTGTAGAAGCTGTAAGCACATAATCACTGATTGGAAAGGTGGGAATTGAAAAGGATAGTAAGCAATATGCTTGGAAAATAGTGTTCAAGTGTAAGGAATGAAAGAAGTAAGAAACTGATTTACTACACAAAAGTATCATGCCTATAAATCATACTTTCATTAAGAAAAGACTTATTAGGCATTAGATATGGAATGTATTGAGTAATATTTCAAAAAGAGGAAATTGATAGTTTTAAAGGATGAGAAACCACTTATTACTTATGTGGGAATAATTCCTGAATCACCTGTCAGTGCATCTACAATTAGACTATCACTTTTCCAGAACAAGCTCAAGATTAATATAAAGCTAAAAGAATAAAAATGAGAAAAAAAGATTGTGATATGTAACCAAGACTATAACCTGACCTATTTAAGCAATTATTAATGGGAAATAGATGGAAGAAAAGACTGATTTTTACAATTTAACACAATAACTGACAGAAGTCAATTGCTATAATCAAGAGAACAGAATATCCTTAAAAACTGCCTTAGTTACAAATTCTTTGCCTTACTTGTTGGGTAGAGAGTTGTGGTAGTTAAAAGCAACACTAGTTAAGAGTGTAAATTTGCATAATTTTCAGAAGGATAGTGGAAGATTATAAGTCATATAGCTTCATAAAACCATATGAAGCATGAGAAGGAAAAACCTGTTTAAAAAAATGTGAGAGAAAAATAGGCAGTCATCCCTAGGGCATTTAAGGCCAGAGCTGGATGGAAACCAACAAATAGAAGAGTGAATGGGTCTGTAAATTGTTTTCTCTTGCAGGAAACTTTATTTTTTTCACCATAAAAAATAGAGCCATAATATTTGTCCTCTAACATCACAGGAAAGGAGTGGAAATGGCTTTGAAGTAAGCAAAGATGGGAAAATTAGCTGGGCTAGACCTAGGAGATCCATGTTGGAAAAGATACTGTTTTGAGGTACTGGGGAATTAGTTCTCAGGATATCTAAAACTGGAGAACTGAGACCTTTATTTGTTACCCCAAATTAAGCCTGAGAGAATATCAGTAACTACCAATCTATAAGCCTCCTTTATCAGTTATATAGAAATTTTGTGAGAATCTATTTGTGCATTGAGGATATTCAAGTTAAGGGTATTAGAAAAAATAGGTAGGCTTTTGCAAGTGATATTTCACATGAGACCACATAGCGTCACATAATTGCCTGAAAGGTTAAGAGGATATAATATGTCACATATATTTCTTAAGTATATATTTAAGAAATGATTTAATAGGGCAAAACACTACCTTAAAAGTTCCCCTTCAAGAAGGATTCCATGAGTTTTTCAAAAATGTATAAAATTTCCTTGAATGATAAAAGAGCAATAATGTTTGATTTTCTGCTCATTAGTATCAAACAGACCAAAAATAGATAGGTTTCTGCTCACCAAATATGTTGTTTATTGTAAATGGAGAATATTCAATGCAGAGTCTCAGAAAGGAGAGCTTGACTACAAATTATATGTCCTTATGATATTTCTGCTAGCAAATGTAAAGGAGGGAAAATTTGGTTCACTCCCCCCTCCCACCTGCAAGCTCAGGTGATAGTCACAGGATGTAATCACAGATGATGAAGTGTTAATATGTTAACAAGGTTAATGATTAAGACATCCTCATCTGTGATTACATCCTGTGACTAAATCAACAGAGTTGGGGGAGAGACACCAAGTTCTTCCTCCCTTACATAGGTAACAGTGTGCTGATTGCAGCAAGCCCCTGAAACCTTGCTGTCTTACAGACAACATTGATAATCACTCAAACAAATTATCCACACAGGAAGAACCAAGTAGATGAAAAGTGCATTTTGTCCACACTACAGTACCCTGAATGGGCAATTTTTAGAACTTATCAATTACATTTGTTGGATAGACACTTTGAAACGGGCAGTGAATTGGGTTCAGAATTGAACAGGTGAGGGAGGTTGAATTGTTTTTGGGAAATTGTTAAATTCTTTTAAATGATGCAAAACTTTTAAAATCAAAGGTCCATCTTTTTAAAGCAATGTTCTTCTGGTATTGTCATATGAACAAGAGTCATGCAATTCTCTTTGAAGAATTGAAAGTGATGATTACTCTCATTTGTATCAACAGGCTTCAACACATTTCATACATGAACTCAGGGAAAAATGAATAAAAGATGTCATCAGAGACATATATGCATGACAGAATGAGGACAAGTCACTTGGTGAGAGTGAGGCATAGTTGATGGACAGCCCATTGCTCCACTGGTACCTCGTCTTTTCAGGAAAAAGCAAGGAAGGCACTCAAAGCTTTGTGCTTAACATAAAGGAAGCACTTGATAAATGTTTGTTGACTGACTGGAACCTTACAAGAGGACAAGGGAAATGATTGTAGGTAGGCATAGATGAATTGTGATTTCTATTACTGAGGCAGTGCTCACACTGGTGAGATAACTGATCCATTTGAATGTTTCAGGGAAATACCACTTTATCCACTAATCTGGGTTAGTGTTGGTAGAGTTTTGAGCATTGTTCCAAAAAGAGACTAATGTATTCATCTAATTAGTGAAACATAGAAGTAGTTAATTCTTTTTTTTTAAAAGCAATTGGGCTTAAGTAACTTGCTCAAGGTTACACGGCTAGTCATTATTTATGTGTGGGTGCTCATTTTCTGAGTCCGGATTCGATCCCAAGTCATCCCAACTCCGAGGCCAGTGCTCTTACTCACTGCGCCACTAGCCACCCCGAAGTAGTTTATTCTTGATTGGTGTGAGTTTATCTTATCAGTAATGGATTTGTTCCTCAAAAATTTGAATAGGAACTGAATAGAGAAAATTTTCTGATTTGCTAAAAGGGCAGGGAAGTTGGTTATGCAAAGTACAGCTCAGGGAGTTTTATTATTAAACTGATGGTTTCTGAGAAATTAAAAAAAAAATCTCCAAGAGCTAGCATGGGTTCACTAAAGCAGGTGATGCCCCACTAATGTAATTTTCTTTTTCATCATATTAGGAAGATAGAATTTCTGTACATGCAGTATATCTGGAGATGAAGAAGATGTTTGATATCCTATGATTAAGAGGATGTGATGTGGACTAGATGATAGCACAGTTAGAGACAGATTTAACTAGCTGGTTGAATAGCTATACCAAAGAAGACTGGTTAAGATATTGCTGACATCCTAGACAGTAGTCTCTAGCACTTTGCACATAACTCTGTCCTTGGCCTCATTATTTTAAACAATTTTTGTCAATGCCTTGGATAAAAGCATACTTGTCAAATTTGAGGATGACACAAATTTGCATAGGACTTTTAGAGAACATTAGAGGACAGAATCAAGATTGAAAAAAATCTTAATGTTTGAGTATCTGAATTTAGGAGGATTAAATTTAACAGGGCTTAGTGTAATATACTTTGCTCGGTTAAAAAAGCACAGCTGTGGGGGCTCACTTTGAGAGGTGTTGTGTGATTTGACTAGATGAGACTCTGGGAGGCCGTTGTTGAGAGCCCCCCCGGCTTTGAGGGCCCAGGTGTTGATGCTTCCCTCTCTGGTGGCTGTGATTTGGTATTGATATAATGGGTGGACAGTTTGGAAGCCTGTCTGTTTGATCTGTAAGTTCTGTGACTGAAGTTTGGGGTGCTGACCTTCTCCCCCTGAACTAGGTAATGTATGTTTGTTTGATTAAAGTGGGCTTGTTGGCCCAATTTGAGTTGCTTTCCTTTTGAAGGGCGGATCTGGGAACCTGTGTTGGCGGCTACCCTGGGGATGTTGGGGTGCTTGCTGCTGCGGGGTGGCGACGAGGGATGGGATCTGCTGAGTGGAGGGAGGGTATGGGGGCTGGGATAGTTGTTTGTTTCCCAGTTGTGGTAGCTGTGATTCTGTGGAGTCGTGGAGCAGGAGGGAGGAACGGCCTGCATGCTGACTTCACTGAGCTGGGAGCGGGAATGGTGAGCTGCCTGCATGGAGACCTGTGGGGAGGCCTGGAGCTGCTGCCTTCTGCTGGAGGAGAGGGAGCCCAGGAGTTTGGAGTTCGGCCGCGGGACGGGGTGGGGACTGTGTGGCAGGGCTGGGGCACTGAATGTGTTTCCTTGCTGCATCCCACAGTTTGGGACCCGGGGGGATGGACTTGTGACCGTGTTGGGTGGGGTGGGGTGCCGTGGACCCCCCAAGGACTCCAACCTGTTGGTTTTGTTGCTTAGTGCCCTGTCTGGACTTGGAGGCAGGGGCTGGAGCAGTGTTGTGGGGGGGACACCCCCCTCCTCCCAAGAGGACTTTATGTGATAATGCTTTGTATTTTGTGAATTGATGTGAAAATGCAATGTACTTTGTTTGGGACCCAGTGGCCACTTTGGTAGCTTTGGATGTGCCTTGAAAATATGACTTAGGGGATGGTTAGTGATAATTGGGATGTGAGTTGTCTGTGCTGTGGGCATACTTGGTGGGACTTTGCTGAGTGGGTGACTGATTGTACTTTGAGATATTGTTACAGATAGGAAACTAATTGAGTTGATCTGGACTTGCCCCATGGGTGGAGGACTTGGACTGTTGTATTTTGGGATTGTATTGTGATTTTCTTGTGTGCCTGGAAGGTGTGACCTGGGAGATGTTTTAGTGCTGATTCAAATGTGGATTGTGTATGCTGTGGGCAGGAAGGATCTTGGGGCCGAATGTAGTGGAGGTGCGGATTTAGGGATCTTCCCTGCCCCTAGCTTAAGTGCACCTGGAGCCTGTGGTGGGAGGCTTGTTTTTCAGGAGGGCCCACACCTTGGTGCTTTGTGATTGGGCAGTGGGTCAAGGAGGTTGTTGCATTCTCTGAGCCAGGAGAAGGCTATATGAGCCCTGAGGAGAGGCTTTGCTTTGGGGCTCACTTTGAGAAATGTTGTGTGATTTGACCGGATGAGACTCTGGGAAGCCGTTCTTGAGAGCCCCCCGGCTTTGAAAACCCAGATGTTGATGCTTCTCTCTCTGGTAACTGTGATTTGGTATTGATATATTGGTAGGACAGTTTGGAAGCCTGTCTGTTTGATCTGTAAGTTCTGTAACTCTGAGGTTCGGGGTGCTGACCTTTTTCCCCTGAACTAGGTAAGGTGTGTTTGTTTGATTAAAGTGAGCTTGTTAACCCAAAAAAAAAAAAAAAAGCACAGCTCTATGAGTACAGAATAAGAAGATATGTAACTAGCTAAGAATAATAGCATACATAACTAGTATCTTAAACTGTGCACATTTTACAGACTGAGAAAACGAGAAAACTGAGATTATGGTTCTAGTATTGCAGTTTGTGTCTGTTGGGATTTAAATCCAGATCTTTCCTGTCTCCCAAGTCCATTGCTCCTTCCCCCAAGACACAGTCTTTGTGCTCTTGATTGTTGTTCAGCCTTCCTTCTCAAAGAGGACCAATGATGACAGGAGGGTGATGCCTTAACTTGGAAGTGAACTGAGTTTAAGTGAGGCAAAGGTTCGCAAAGCCACCAGCCTCACTCTCTCCTCCAGAGTCAGAGTCCAGTGACAAGATAAAGGTCATGATGACTTGTTTGCTTCAGATGCAGTGGAGGACCTTGGCCTTTTTAAGCTAAGATCTTTCCTAGGTCTAATGTTGTCTGAGGCAACAGTCATTCAGTGATTAAAGGCTAGGTAAGAATTGAAAAAGTACTTTGTGACTGGAGGTTTTAGACATACTTTTAAATTGTCACAAATTAGAAACCGTGAAATATTATGTAGTAATCAAGAGAACAAATGTTAGTTTGAAGAAAATTTACTCAGTTCCAGTGGTGAAATTATGCCTTTGAATGAAAGGAAATGCTTCAATCCTTACCAAATAAATTTATCTTTAACGCATTGTTCAGTTATGGTAGATTTCTTACAATCTTTTAGTTTTTATTTGAGCATATTAGTTTGATAGAGTAAAAGCAAAATCATGTTAACTTTACTATCTCTTTATTCATTTAAAAGTTTAAACATTTTATACATAAGGAAGCTGAAATCCAGACAGTTTAACTGTCTTGGACAAGGTCACACACTTATTCAATGGCAAAGCTGATATTCTAATTCAGGTCCCGAGTCCAAATACAACACTTGTTCTACTCTACCAGGCTGCCAAACATTCATTATAAAGAAGATGATATCCTCACTGTTTTCTATGTTGGTGACAGATGAGTGGAGTGTTGAGTTTGGTTCTGAACATCAAACTTTAGGAACACAGACAAAGGAAGGAGACTTGGGACCGTGTCCTACGAGGAATGGTTGGAGGTCCTTGGGATATTTTGCCCGAAGAAGGATTTAGTTGAAACATTATCATAGAAGTTAGAGACATATTTGTGTCAGGATTGTTAAGTTTTTCATTATAATTAAAATTTTCCAAGAATGGAATGTCCTGAAAGGTAGTAAACTTCTCATCAATGAATGCCAGGATAATGACTTATCTGGGACTTTGTGGAAGAGACTCATGTTTTATATAGAGATTGGATGGGATGACCAATCCTTCTGACTCTGAGGTATTATGTTGACAAGAGACTCGGTAAAAATGTAAATTCAAAAACAGCAGCAATTGGGAGTGTTGACAGGAGGCAAGACATTCACACACTAAGAGGTGGGGGAGGTGAGAATGGCAGTATGAGTTGTTTACATTCTTTTTTCATGCTGGAGATAGTGAAGGTCAGGAGTGCATGTATGGAGCTGCTTGATCCATATTGCCACATATTTTGATCACTGAATTGGGGTTGGGGATCCATGAAATGTACTATACTCAGAGGTATCAAAATGCCTCAGTTTTATTTTTATCTTAGTGAATTGTTTTGGGCTTTCATTGTGATCTTACAGTCCCTGATGTTTTACATGACAAATGCTTAACTTTAAAAAGGAGCAATGTGAAATGCTGTACATGCTTTCATCTGTCTCATGGGAGAGGGTGACAAGATATATGAGAATTCCAATAAGCTAATTGTGTCATATTGGGTCTTGTTTTATTTCAATAACCCTAATGTGTCTGGCTAATTTTTTATCTGGTGTTAGTCCAACTAAATTTGTTACTAGCACAAGTTGGCACCCTACCATTTTGTTTCAAGAATTGAGGTAATGGGTTTTTTTTGTTTGTTTTCAAGAAATGGAAAGGTCCATGAAGATCAACCAGTTAAGCTTCTTAATTTTTCAAATAAGGACAATTATTCCTAAGAAAGGCTAAATGACTTCTCTAAGGTCACGTAAATAGCATTTATCAGGAGTAGGATTTGAACCAAGGTCTCTCCAGATTCCAGATCTAGCACTCTTCCCATTATACCTAATGTTACACATCCTAAGTAAAATCTCTTTCTATAGGGTAAGGACTGTTTTTTTTTTTTGTCTTTGTGTCCCTAGCTACTAACATGGTGCCTTTTGTTTAAGAGGCACTTAATAAATGCTTGTTGATTTTATTTAAACTATATCTCTAGCGTCTAACTCAGTGCTTTGCACATAGTAGGTGCTTAGAAATGTTTGAATTGATCTTAACATTACACTTCTATTAATGCATATTAAGATGGCACTTACTTTTTAAAGCAGTCACATCATATTATTGATGTACATTTATTTTGCAATTAGTTAAGACTTCCTCATATTTTTCACATGAACTGCTGTCTCCATTCTTTCTATCCTGTACTTATGCAGTTGATTTTTAAAATCTAAATGCAGGGTTATACACTAATCCCTGTTAAATTTAATTTTGCTGGTTCCAGATTATTGCTTCTACCTGCCAATATAATTTTGAAATTTTAACTAATTGCTGTTATTTGTTCTGTGTTATAAAAGGGGACCATGACATTAGAGAGTTGAAGCCATGACATTCAAGTGAATTGGATTTAAGTGAGGGAGTGCTGTGCAAAGGCACCAGCCTCACTTTTTCCTATGGGTCCAGTAGAGAGATGGATGAAGATGACTAAAGATGGCCCTGGATGCAGTGGGAGTCCTTGTAAGCTGAGGTCTTTGACAGGTTTCACTTTGACTGAGACAATGCCTATTCAGTGGTCAAGGCTAGGTATGAAATAAGGCAGAGGATGATTTTTTTATCTAATAAAACAAATCAATCTAGGATGGGAAGACTCTCAGGATTTCTGGCTAAAACAGAAATAATTGCTATTTACATTTACTAAGAATGTAAATGTAAATACATCCAAACAATGACCAAGTAGGGTTTGGACTGGGACCTATTGTTGGTCAATCAATGAGAGTCAGTGTAATTGTAATCCCTTGTATTAATATTTTTTTTGAGTTTTGTGTCAGCTAAAATTTTTATTAATATGTCTTCACCCATGGTGTTGATTAAAAAAGATTAATAAGATAGAGTCAGTGGCAAAGTCCTTATCACACCTCAGATGCCTCCCTTGAGGCTGTCATTAATCCTTTAATCATTGTTTTGGTTATGGTCATTCAAACAGCTGTGAATATATTTAACCAAAATGATACTAAGGGAAAAGGTCCTCAGGACCATGCCCGCTATGTGCCCCGCCCCCCCCAAAAATAGCCCCAGAGAGAATGGAGAAATACTGCTTCTTAATGTAAATGAATGCTCTCATACCTTTCAAAATATGAACCAAAGAGTCTAGAGCATAAAGAACTACAAAGAAACCCACATAAATCCTCGGCATTCCTGTATATCTCTAATATAACTCAACAGCAAGAGATAGAAAGAGAAATCCCATTTAAAGTCACTGTAGACATTATAAAATATTTGGGAATCTACCTGCCGAAACAAACCCAGGACCTATATGATCACAACTACAAAACACTTCTCATGCAAATAAAGTCAGATCTAACTAATTGGAAAAATATCAATTGCTCGTGGCTGGGTCGAGCTAATATAATAAAAGTGACAATTTTACCCAATCTAAATTATATATTTAGTGCCATACCAATCAATTTACCAAAAAACTACTTTATAGAGTTAGACAAAATAGTAGCAAAATTTATTTGGAAGAACAAACAGTCTAGAATATCAAGCGAATTAATGAAAAGAAATGCTAGGGAAGGTGGACTAGCTATACCAGATTTTAATCTGTATTGTACAGCAGCAGTCATCAAACTGCTTGGTACTGGCTGAGGAATAGAGTAGTGGATCAATGGAATAGATTGGGTGCACGAGATTCAGCAATCAATGAGTATAGTAATCTATTGTTTGATAAACCCAAAGACCCCAGTTTTTGGGATAAGATTGCACTATTTGACAAAAACTGCTGGGAAAACTGGAATACAGTATGGCAGAAACTGGGCATAGACCATTATCTGACACCATATACCAAAATCAAGTCTAAATGGGTGCATGATCTAGGTGTAAAGGATGATACTGTAAGCAATCTGGGAAAGCAAGGGATAGTTTACCTGTCATATCTGTGGAGAGGGAAAGACTTTAGGACCAAACAAGGATTAGAGAGCATTATAAAATGCAAAATGGATAATTTTGATTACATTAAATTGAAAAGCTTCTGTACAAACAAAGCCAATGTAACCAAGATCAAGAGGGAGGTGAGAAATTGGGAAAAAATTTTTACAACCTATGTCTCTGATAAAGGACTCATTTCTAAAATTTACAGAGAATTGAGTCAAATCTATAAGAATACGAGTCATTCCCCAATTGATAAATGGTCAAAGGATATGAACAGGCAGTTTTCAGAGAAAGAAATTAAAGATATCTATAAGCATGTGAAGAAATGCTCTAAATCACTATTGATTAGAGAAATGCAAATCAAAACAACTCTGAGATATCACATCTCTCCAGTCAGATTGGCTAAGATGACAAAACAGGAAAATGACAAATGCTGGAGAGGATGTGGGCAAATTGGGACACTAATGCACTGCTGGTGGAGTTGTGAACTTATCCAACCATTCTGGAGAGCAATCTGGAATTATGCCCATAGGGCTATAAATAATTTCATACCCTTTGACCCAGCAATACCACTTCTAGGGCTATATCCCAAAGAGATCATAGAAGAGGGAGGAAGACCCATATGTACAAAAATATTTATAGCAGCTCTTCTTGTGGTTGCAAAAAATTGGAAATTAAAGGGGTGCCCATCAATTGGGGAATGGCTGAACAAGCTGTAGCATATGCATGTAATGGAATATTATTGTGCTATAAGAAACGAGGAGCAGATGGACTTCATATTTACCTGGAGAGGCTTATACAAACTGATGCTGAATGAGAAGAGTAGAACCAGGAGAAATTTGTATACAATCATAGACACAACATGTGTGTGATGACCAACTATGACAGACTGGACTCTTCTCAGCAATGCAGTGATATAAGTCAATCTCGAAAGACTCATGAAGGAGAGAGATGCCTACATCCAGAGAAAGAACTAGAAAGAACTGAGTTTGAATCCTGATTGAAGCAAACTAATTGATCTTTTTCTTTTCATTGTTTGGTTTTATTTCCTCTTTACTATTTTTCATCCCGTCTAGTACAATACGCCTTTGTAATTTGACTAATGTCGAATATGAAAGTATTTGCAGATCCTATACTGGACCATATGCCGTTGTGGGGGGTGGGAGGAGGGAAGGAAGGGAAATTTGAAACTCAAGGATCTATGGAATTGAATCTTTAAAATAAACAAATAAATTAAAAAAAAGAATATCATGTAATGCTTTATCAAATGCCATGCTCAAATCAAGATATGTTGTCTGTGGCATTCCTCTGATCTACTAGCATAATAAATATTTTTTAAAAAAATAAGATAACTTTGGAAAGGCTTTTATTTGTTGAATTATCCTACTTCTTCATGACTATTAATTCTTTTCTATGTGCTCCCACTTTATCTGTGCAGTGTTTTTAATGCCTCCAAACTTTTCTATGAAACAAAGGCCCATTAGAGATGGGATGTGGTATCATTTTTTTATATACTCACTCTACCCACTGACAGCAACCTTAGAAGAACTTGAGTAGCCGGATATTTTGTAAACAAATAAATGTGGTATGATGAGAGAGAGAGAGAGAGAGAGAGAGAGAGAGAGAGAGAATTCACAATTAAGGGGATCAGAAAAGATTGATCATGGGAGATGGTACATGAGCTGAAATTGAAAGGAGTGTTTTCTAGGCATGGGTAACAGCCTTTTGCAAGGGCATGAAGGTGGGTGATAGAATACTGAGGTGGGGGAACAGCAGAAAGGACAATTTGGCTTCAACAGAGTACATTAAGGGAGTAGTGGGAAATAAATTTGGAAAGTTATGCCAGAGGGAGATTATGAGCTTTAAATGCCAAGCTGAATAGTTTATATTTTATCCTAGAGGCAATAGAAAGCCATTGAAGATTCTCAAATGAGGAAATGACATAGTTGTATCTGTGTTTTAGGAAGATTATTTTATCAGCTCTGTGGAGTCTGGATTAGAAAGGAAGGAGACTGAATGCAGGGATACTAATTTGGAGGCTAGTTTAATAGTCTTAGATGAAAAATAAAGGCCTTAGCTATAGTGATGTTTATGTGAATGGAGAAAAGGGGAATGGACCGGAGAAATGTGGAAGTAGAACCAGTAAATTGTGGAAACCAGCAAGTTGGGGGTGGGGAGGTTAGTTGGGAATAGGGAAGGATGAGAGAGAATACTGAATGATGACTTCAAGGTTTGGAATCTTTTTACTAGAGGGATAGCGGTACTCGATAGAAATAAAGAAATTTGGCAGGAAGTGGGGTAGGGTTTAGAGGACAAGATTAATTCTGTTTTAGACATCTTAGCTATTGGCAGGCCTCCTAATCCTCCCAGCTTTCATCTCCTTCTGATACAATCATTTTAAACATCAGGGACAGTCTCATGGGAAGTGGAATCCTGGGAACATCTCCAAATGTCTAATTGTACTCTAGTTTTAGTCATTTTGGGAAAAGTAGTCAGTATTTAGATGTACCTAGGACACATGCAAAGAAGTTAACTGAGTTGAATTATTCTTGCTAACACTACCATGAACAGGTTTATGTTCTTTTGAATTCATGCTTGGTTATATGCTTTTCATTTTAAATATGTAATTTTAAGATCTGACTTCATCAGAGAGGTCCCTGTATAACTGTGTTGGTTTGGGTAGATGCCTCCTGTTTTTCTTTCTCATTATCATTTTTTTTAAAAGCAATTGGAGTTAAGTAACTTGCTCAAGGTTACACGGCCAGTCATTATTTATGTGTGGGTGCTCATTTTCTGATCCCTGATCCTCCTGACTCCAGGGCTGGCTCTCTTACTCACTGTGCCATCTAGCCGCCCCATCATTATCATTTTTTCTTCTTCTTTTTTTTTTTTTTGGAGGGCAATTGGGGTTAAGTAACTTGCCCAAGGTCCATGGCTAGGATTATTTTTTGTTTGTTTGTTTGTTTGTTTGTGTGTGTTAAGTGTCTGAGGCCGGATCCGAACTCAGGTCCTTCTGACTCCAGGGCCGGCGCTCTACTCACTGTGCCACCTAGCCGCCCCACTAATACGTATACTCTTAAAAAATGATAATGGGGGTGGCTAGGTGGCGCAGTGAGTAGAGCGCCGGTCCTAGAGTCAGAAGGACCTGTGTTCGGATCCGGCCTCAGACACTTAACAAAAACAAACAAAAAAACCTAGCCATGTGACCTTGGGCAAGTTACTTAACCCCAATTGCCCTCCAAAAAGCAAAAAAAAAAAAAAAAAAAGAAAAAAAAGTATACATATTAGTTTGATAAATGTTTGTTTCTAACTGTGTGCAATCATATGACCTAGTTTTTCCAACTGTTCTTATACTGGTAGAATTAAAGATTCTGTAATAAGAAACTAGCTTTGTAATATTTGTTGAGTTTAAAGGTGAGGGTATTATGGGATTGAAAAGGAATGGGAGATTATTGGATTTAGGATAACTTCAATAATGAAGGTTTAATTGAAGGTTACAGATGACTTTCTCCTTTCTGAATAAAATAATCTTTCTTGGCTTTCCTCTTTCTTGACCTTTCTTTGGCATATGATAGTTCATCACCCTTTCCTTGAGATATCCCCCTATCTTGACTTTGTGACACTTAAAAATACTTGTTCTCATTTATATGTTTCCTTTTTTCTTTATATCCTTTGTTCAGTTTTAAGAAATTCAATAATTACCTGTTAAGTGACTATTATTTGCCGCTGGGAATACACAGGAAGAAAACAAAAAGAAACCTCTGCTTTAAGGAGCTTACTCTCTTCTGGGATGTTGGGTCTTTTCTTCTCCTATTTCTTGTTGGCAAGTGAACCTTGACCATAGCCATGGTTCATCCATTCATGTCATTACAATTATCTTTTCTCTGTGTTCTCAGGCTTGCATTCTTGGAGTTACCTTTCTGTTTCCACAATGAACAAATCTGATTTATCTTGTTCTTTTGAAATATGACTCTGATTATCTCCTTAGAGTCAGTGTAATGTTATGGATGGAATGCTAGACCTGAAGTCAGGGATACCTGGGTTCAGATCTTGCCATTGATCCTAGCTGTGTGGCTAACTTCTCTGAATCTCAGATTCCTCATGTTTTCTTCTCCTACATAGTGAAGTCAGATAAATCACTTAAAAAGTCTGTACCTCTCACATTATTGCTCTTATTTCTGTGGGACAGTGGAAAGAGCACTGGATTTGGAATCAGAAGGCCTAGGTTCAAATCCTCACTTTTCTATTTAATACTTGTATGACTTCAAGCAAGTCACTTCATCTACTTGAACCTCGTTCCTCATTTGCAAAATAAGGGGTTTAGATCAGAAAACCATTAAGTTCCTTTCCCTCTGTAAATCAACTTTCCTATGCCTTTTTACTTTGCTTTTTTTTCCTGCCTGCTTTTCTTGGATCTCTAAAACCTCTTCTTATTTTTAACTATCTGTAATATCCTAGATAAACAAGACAAAACGAAAGTCCTCCCAGATGACATTCTAAGCCCTGTTCATTCACAAATGACTCTTTTGTTGTTGTTGTTCAGTCTTATCCAACTCTTTGTGACCCCATTTGGAGTTTTCTTGGCAAAGATACTGAAATGGTTTGTCATATCCTCCTCTAGCTCATTTTATTGATAAGAAACTGGGACAGAGTTAAGTGACTTGCCCAGGGTCACACAACTAATAAGTGTCTTAGGGCAAATTTCCTGCCTTAAGGCCCAGCACTATATCCTCTGTCCCACTTTGCTGCCCCCTAAGTTATATTCATTCCCAAATGACTATCTTTTCCTTATGCTTTTCATTCAGATTTTCTTTCCATCCCTTGAATGTCTTTTTGGAGATGGATGCCTAGAAAAAAGGCATCTGGTGGTGTAGTGGATAGGGAACTGGACCTCATGTAAGGAAGACCTAAGTTCAAAGCTGGTCTCAAACATTTACTAGTTCTATGACCCTGGGCAAGTCACTAATCTCTGTTTATCTCCTCAGTTATAAAAAAGGGGGTAATAATAGAATCTATCTCAGAGGGTTGTTGTAACGATCAAGTAAGATATTTGTAAAAAGTGGTTAGCCCAGTGCCTGGCAAATAGTAGTTGCTATAAATACTTATTTCCTTCCCTCTTCTCTTTATTTATCTAAATTCAACCTATTCTTTATGTTACATCTCTGCCTCAGAACTTTGTCTGACTGCTCTCTGACCCATACCAGATCTTGTCTTCTCAAGTTATATATGACTTATGTACCACAATATCTTCAGGGGGTTTTTAATTTGGAATCCAAGAACCTTTTTTTAAAAATAACTTTTAATTGCCTTCCTTTTTAATCTGTGCATTTTATTTTATGTTTGTAAAAGTATCAGTTGCAAATAAGTTGCCAGTCTGAGCTGGTAGAGGAACTTTCTTCCTTTCAGATCACAGGTCTAGTCCTTATTCCTATTGTTATAGAAATTCCTATCCCCATTGTTGGTCACATTGTTAGTCATCTCATTCTTTGGAGGTTGGGGTTGGCCACCTTCCCTACCTCCCTAAGAAAAATAAAGAGAACTTGTCTCTTGTAGCTTTAGTGTGGATATATGTCTGGGAAAATGGAAATAGAAATGGTAGAGTGAAGGTCTTAATGAGAGAATGTCACTTTTGACTTATGATGGCAGGGTATCATTGCTTTGTGGGGGCCATACCCCACCTAAGTAAGTTATCGGACATCTTGGTCAGAGTCAAAAATATCCTGCGGTGCTTCTTCACTTAGGATAGAAAATTAAAAACTGGATGCCCGGCCAATTTCATAGGATCAGAAGATCATGAATTCCTGAGCTGGAAGGAATCTTAAGGGTCACATAGTACCATAACCCCTTGGTTTTCTAGGTGGAAAAACTGAGGGTCATTGAAGTGAAGTGACTTGCCGCAGATCACTTTATTAGATTTCTAATTGAAACAGCAAGGTTTTCCCCTTGCTTGAGTGTAACCCATCATTGAAGCATCATTTATTTAGTTTCTCTTTTTAAGATTCAATATTCTAGCTTTTATGATTTAGCTTTATTGCTGAGTGATGGAAGGGAATAGAGCTTACTACTTCATAATTGACTTGTTCCCTGGTTGAAATAGATAGTTCTATTTCAGCTACAGTGCTTAATCATTAGGTAAGAAATTTTACCTCTTCCTTTCCATTTTCCTAACTTCAAATATAAGGTGCATGTGTGTGTGTGTGTGTGTGTGTGTGTGTGTGTGCATGCACACATTTTTAAAAAATCAGCTCTTAAGTAAGGCTAACCCTTAACTACCCATAATAATTTGATTGGATAAATTTGTATTTTATAAAAAAACTTCAAAATAGAGAGGTTTTATTATTGTTGACCTTTTTGTAGGGACACAGCCACATCTTGTGAACACAATATTGACACTTTTTTTTTCTTTTGTGAGAGGAGGTTAAACCTGCCATTTCATTAATATGAGAGAACTCAATGATGTTGAAAATATGTCAAATAATATAGAAGTTAATATATTAATTTATTACATTAATATATTAATTAATACATTAATATAATTTATTTATATGTAATAGTATATTTATATATAATTATGGATAATATATTATAAATATAATTTATGTAGAATATAATTTTATTTTATTATACAGAATATAATGAACTCAAATCCAGGTCTTCCTCACTATAAGACTGACCTCTCCACTAGGTCATGTAGTAAATAGACTCCTGTATTTTTGCTATATAATATAAATTATGAATTATTTGGTTTTAAAACTCCTAGTTCCTTAGCCATTCTGTATTTTTGCTATATAATATAAATTATGATGTATTTGGTTTTAAAACTCCTAGTTCCTTAGCCATTCTGACAGTTGTGACTGCAAAGATCATTTTGTTCTATGATCTTTTGATGAGAAATTTCATGCATAAAACAGAGGGATTTATATTTGCCAAAAGTGTCAACTATTGTCATGAAGTCCTTGAGGACAAAGTCCTTGATGCTACTGTTTTCAAATGACCTGGTGCTGATTGAAATAAACAATAAACACAGCAGGCTCCTGTGAGTGCATGCTGTCTCCATTAAACTATGATTTCCTTCAATGCAGGGACTCTTTTTGTTTGTTTTAGCACAGTGCCTCGCACATAGTAGGCACTTAATAAATGCTTGTGACTTGACTAGAAGTCAAGCTAACAATGGTAAGACCCACTGAAGCTTACACTCAGCAGGCATAGTTTTTATAAACTAAGAATCATTTCCATAAAGTCAGGGCTATCTCCATGAAATGATGAAGCACATAAATTGAACTAAGAAGGCCATTTTAGGCAATTTTGTGATTGCAAAGATATTGTCTGCAATAGAAAATTTTGTGAAAGCCTGTCTGTTCTCTTTACATGTTTTCAAGGCAGTTTCAAATAGCTATATAGATTGTTTTTATAAACATTTTATAGAGATGAGAAAGGGAGCATATGGATTGGTAGATTTATATCTTTAAAAGAAGGAAGGCATATTTATGCCTTTTATTTTTGTATCTTATTTTCTGACAATACCTCCTGCCATTGACCCCTCCCTTTTAACAACGAAAAAGGTGACTATATCTGATAGATTATGCAGGATTTAGCCCTTCTAACCACTAGTCATCCATGTGTCTAAAAGGAATGTATGCTTCATCATTGTACTTCAGTATCCAGATTGTCTATTGCAATTAATTTCGGTTTTGCTCCCTTTTTAGCGTTACTTTCATTTATTATTATAGTCATTTTATGTAATGTGTTCCTGGCTTTCTTTATTCTCTATCAGTCTATAAATGCCTTCCTATGTTTATTGGAATTCCTTATCTTGCCATTTCTTACTGTACAGTAATATTTACCTACATTTGAAGACCATAATTTGTGTAGTTATTCCTCAGTCTGTGGACATCCACTTTATTTCTGATTTTTTTTCTAACTAAGAACAAAAGTGTAACCAATATTTTGTTAGATATGGGAGCATCCTCTCCCTCTCCTCTCCCCCCTTTTCTCTCTTCCCCTCCTACTTCTCTTTTTCCTGTTCCTCTTCCTCCTCTCCACCTTGAGTTATATGCTTGATGGTGAGACGCATGGTCAAAAGGAATGAATAATTTAATGATTTTTTTTTGCCTCCAAATTGGTTTCAAGAATGGTTAGTCAAATTCACGGGTTCACCAATAGTGTTTTAATGTTATTGTCTTTCCATAGCCCCTAAACATTGAATATTTTTGTCTCTTACCATCTTTTGAAATATGAGTGTGAGGTGAAATTGTTTAATTTTATACTTCTTTCCTTAGTGATTTGGAGGATTTCTCACATGATTGTTCAATTTTTTAAAAAACTGTTCACATCTCTGATCAGTTAACTGGTAGGCAATGGCTCCCCCTCTGACTTCCCTCCTCCCCAACCTTGGTAACATTTTTTCTTATTTTAGGTGCTTTGACTTTCTTTATTCAAATGCTGTCTGCCTTTGATATAGTCTATTTTATCTTTTATGATCTCGTCCATTGTTTTGCTTTAGAACTGTCTTCTTGAGGATAGATCTAAGAGGTATCTCCTTTTGGTTTTCTTTAAGTTGTTTTCAGTTAGTCAAAGTGTGCAATGCCTAGATTGTTAGACCTGGAGTCAGGAGGACCCGAGTTATTTTGTCTGAGATACGTGTTAGCTATGTAATCCTGAACCAGTAACTTTATTTGCTTCATTTTCCTGATTTATAAAATTCCAGTAACAATAGCACCTATTTCCCATGGTTGTTGTGAGCATAAAAAGAAATAAAATTTGTAAAGTGCTTTGTAAACTTTGAAGTGCTTATTGACATTTCAGATTCTCAATTTTTAAATTCTTATTTTTTTTTGACATGACCTTTTGTTTTTAGGCTGTGAATCCATTTAGAGCTTATTGTATAATACATTGTAAGATACCTTACTTTGGTCAAATTGCTTCTCAGTTTTTCCAAGAGTCCTTGTCATATAAGGGGTTTTTAGACCACTAGTTAGGGGTTTTTGGGTTTATTAAAGACTGATATGTTCGTTCACTTTTATGTCTTGCTCACTTTTGTGTCTGTTTCCCTGATCTTTTTTTATTTTATAACCAGCACCAAATAGATTTTATGCTTACTTGACATTTGATATTGCTAAATCCTCTTCAGTTCCACAGTTTTCATCATTTCCCTTGAAATTCTAAACCTTAGTTCCTCCACATGAATTTTAAAATTCCTTTGTATCATTTTCTGTTACCTTCTTGCTCGCTCCCTTTTTTGAAGTTGACATTTGTGATGCTTTCCCAATTTTTTGGTATTGTCCTCTCTTTGAGTTGACTTGAACATGAATCCCTCAATGCTTTGCAAATTATGCTATGTTCTGTTTGGATTTCTTGTATGTGTGTTTGATCTAGTTCATACACACCACTTTAGTGTCCCTTACTCAAAATGGAAAATATACTCATACAACTATCTAGGTATAATTTTTACAATTTATTCAGTCATAAATTAAGACATATTGTTGATTGCTTTGTCTAACCCTTATTTTCCTTTAAGCACAAGTAGTATTAATGTACCTTTCAACTTTCTTTGAGTTCATATCTTTTCTTGCACTACTAATCACATGCTTTTATTTGTATATTTAGTTAATTTGTTAATTGTTTTATCTAAGGCTACTTTCTAAGCCTCTCTCTTGCTTAGACACTGGAAGCTAAGAGGTTTATGTCTCCTTTTTCTTAAGACCTCTTTCCTTCCTTAACTTGTCAAAAGTAAAAAGCCAGTATTTTACAACTATCTTAATTTTTTTCTCATATTAAAAGGAGTGAATTTCTACTTCACCTACCTTAGCTTTTTGCCCTTTGAAGCTCCTTTTTCATTTCTTCTTTGTATACACTGCTTACTTAACTTAAATATCACTAACACTCAAGTAGCCATTTATTATCTACTTAAAACATTGAAACATAGAATATAACTATACTTAACAGGATATAAATATAACCAAAGTGTTAAAAATTATATAATATACATTTGATATATCTTCCCTTAATCAACCCATCCTGACAAACAAACCTTTCTCTTACTCTAAAATTTACCCTTCATATACAAAATTTCCTCCTCTAAAATCTTTCTCAAATTTTCTCCTTTATACCTCTTATGGTTTTAAAAATTGTATTGAAGCTATTGCTTCTGAAAATGTCCCTTTTCCTTCCCTCTTCTGCAGTAAAACTCTTCCTTGTAAGAAAGCAGTATCATTAAGCAACAGACACATTGACCATGACAGGTGATGTGCATAGTTATATTAGTCTATGACCTTTCTTGGAAGAAGGAGCAGGAAGGAAGGAATGTGTTTCCCCATGAGTTTTCTAAAGTCAAGATTACTCACAGCATTGATCAGAATTCTGATGCTTTTCATTGTTTTTATATTGCTGTGTAGATTCATCTTTTGATTATTCTTGCTTTATTCTATGTCGTTTCTTACAAGTTTTTCTATATATTCATATTCATCTTTTCTAATTCTGTAATAATAACACAGTTATTATTATAATACTATAGTACAATCCATTCAACCATCCTCCAGTTGCTTTGATTTTAACTTTCATATAAATACTGCTCCTAACTTGGATTCATCCTCCACCCAGATGCCAAAGTAATTTTCCTAAAGCATGATATGAACTTTTCAGATTGACCCTTACATTTCTTCACAATCTGGCCCTTTCCTATCTTTTCAGGCTTTTTACACATTGCTCCCCTGTGCTCACACTGTGTTCTGAATCTACTATGCTATTTGCTTTCTGCATACCTGTTACTTCATCTCTTGTGTCTGGGATTTGGCAGTGGCTGAATCCCTATGCCTAGAACACATCTCTTCTTCACCTTGATCTCTTAGAGCCTTTGGTTTCCTTTGAGACTCACCTCTAATTCTGCTTTCTACTTGAAGCCTTACCTGAAGTCATGATGCTGGGGACTTTCCCAAAGTAACCTTTTAGTAATTCTTAATTCATTGAGAATACATACATATGCATGTGTGTATGTATTTATATTGTCTCTTCCATTTGAATGTAAATTCCTTGAGGTGCTTGTTGAGTGAGTGTAGCTCTAATTTCATCAAAGTTCTACTAACTAGAACTTTGCATTTGCAAAAGGTGTGACTTTGTAGATACAAATTTGGGAGGGTAATTTTTCTTCTTTTGGAGGGGGTAGGGCAGAGCATTTGGGGGTAAGTAACTTTCCCAAAGTCACATGGATGGTAAGTGTTAAGTGTCTGAAGCTGTATTTGAACTCAGGACCTAGTGACTCCAGGGCCTGTGCTCTATTCACTGCACAACCTAGCTACCCCATGGGAGGTTAATTTTTTATTGAACCAAACATGTCATGTTATGATGTAAAGAGGAGGAGATTCAGAATCTAAGGATTTGGGTTCATATCTAGTTTGCTTACCCACTACCTCTATGACCTTGGATAAGATACTGTATCATACTGGGCCTCAGTTTCTTCATCTGCAAAATGACAGCATTAGGCTAGATAGGTGAGCTTTATGGTTCCTTTATCCTCTATATTCTATGATTCTTTGTATAGGATAAAAGTAGAAAAAGGTTGGCTCGGTAATAATACTAAAGAAAACGCTAATATATGGTTATTCACAGCCTCCATTTTAAATGTATAGTTTACTGGACCTTTTTAAAATGACCTCAGAATAATTTTCACTCCATGCTAAAAACCCCAGGTCTGTATTATTTATAGCTGTATCATTAATTGCAAAGCTAAGGAAATGAATACTTGAGGTTCTTGTTAAATGTTATACATACAAATGAATATAGTAGATGGTAAAAAGCTGATAAGCAATGAAACTGTGGCAGTCTTAAAAAGTGTAAAAATTTTCCAAGGTACTTATTTATCACATTAATATGAGAAGTAATGTGATGCAGTAGAAAGCTTTGAACTCCAGCATTTATTAGCTGTGTAACTATGGGTAAGTTGCTCACCCTAAGACTCAGTTTCCACATCTGTAAAATCAAGATAACCTACCCATCTTGTCTCACAATGTTGTGAAGAAATCTCTTTTTAGATCTTAAATGTGTACATTTGGGTTAGTGTTAATATTCTTTTTTTTTCTTTCTTTCTTTTTTTTTTTTTGGAGGGCAATTGGGGTTAAGTAACTTGCCCAAGGTCACATGGCTAGATTTTTGTTTGTGTGTGTTAAGTGTCTGAGGCCGGATCTGAACTCAGGTCCTTCTGACTCTAGGGCCGGCACTCTACTCACTGCGCCACCTAGCCACCCCTGTGTTAATATTCTTTAGAGGATGTAGGTTACACTGGGGATTTATTGAACAAAGACTTTCAAATTCACTGTGATTGTATGTCATAGTGGGTACTAAAGAGAAAAAAAGAATGTCATCATCTATTGGCAATGTATACTTCTGTCAAAGCTTCTTTTTAATTTCACCATTGATTGCTTTTCTCAAATATACTAAAGAGTTTAAACATTGTCATTTGTCCTAACTATTCCAATTTACACTTTCAGTGAAGATGTAAATACCCTATTCAGCTTCTCTCCATGTTTATTTTTTCCAAGTTTAACTCTAAAATTGATACCACTTGAAGCAGGGACTGATATTTTGGTTATGTTTTTAATTTGTATTCCAAGTGCCTAGCAATTGCATGTAGTAGGCACTTAAATATTTGTTAAATTAAATAGAATGGAAAGAAATGTAAAAGGATGATTGTGTTTTAAGGAGTAGTTTTGACTGTAAAATTTGCAGCTAGTATGTGGATTATGTGGGTATAGTGATAATTTATTTTTCAATTATTCTTCAGTCATGTCTCCTCTCTATGACCCCATTTAGGGTTTACTTGGCAAAGACGTTGGAGTGGTTTTCCATTTCCATTTCCATTTCTTTCTCCAGCTCATTTTATAGATGAGGAAACTGATGCAAACAAGGTTAAGTGACTTGCCCAGGGTCACACACTTAGTAAGTGTCTAAGGCCGAATTTTGACGCAAACAGATGAGTATTTCTGATGACAGGCTGGCACTCCAGCCACTGTGCCACCTAACTGTCCACGGTGATAATGACAATTAACAATAATAGATAAATGTATGTGCTTTGAACATTTATTTGTTTTATAGTTTACAAAAAGCTTCATTATACTTTTTACAAAAATAAAAATTAAGATTTTAATATTTTTGAATGAACATCTTCCTTTTTTCCCCCTTCTCACCTTTCCTACTCCCACCTGATAAAGCAAGAAAAACAATTTCTATGTTACAAATATGTGCAGTCAAGCAAAACAAATTTATTCTTTGACCATGTCAAAAAACATTGTATATCAATCTGTACTTAGTCAGTAACATCTCTCTCAGGAAATAAGTGGCCTCTTTCATTATGAGCCCTCTAAAATTATAGGTGGTCATTGTGATGAACAGAGTTTTTAAGTATTTCAAAGTTGATTGACTTTCTTCTATTGCTCTCTTGTTATATAAATTGTTCTTTTATTTCTGCCCACTCTATTGTGCTGGTTCATGCTAGTTTCCCCTGCTTTTTCTGAAATGATTTCTTTTATCATATCTTATAGCATAATAGTAATTCCATCAAAGTTCATGTACTATAAATTGTTTAGCCATGTCCCTGTTAATGGGTACCCCCTCAGTTTCCAGTTCTTTGCTATTGCAAACAAAACTGCTATTAATATTTTTTATACATTTGGGTGCTTTTACTCTTACATCTGGTAGTGATATTGCTAGGTGTAATGGTAAGGGAATTTGAAGATATTCCCTGCCCCTTATTAAGCCTAAGTGCATTTGACGACCTTCCCTGCCTTGAAAATATACTCTGCTCCCTAATAAAATGTGGTCACATGGAGCCTATGGTAGGAATAGTTTGCTGAAGGGTAGAGCAGAGCCCAAAAGAAGAAGCTTGCTTGGGGGAGGCTTGCTTTTCTGGAACATTCACACCTTGTTTCTTTATAATTAGGCAGTGGGTCACGAGGGTTGTGATGTTCTCTGATCCTGGAGAAAGCTATATATACGCTGATGTGAGGTTTTGCTTTGGGACTCACTTTGGGAAGAGTTGTGTGATTTGGCCAAATGAGACTCTGGGCAGCCACTGAGACCCCAGGCTTTGAAAACCCAGATGTTGGTGCTTCTCTCTCTGGTAACTAGCTGTATTGATGTAATGATCAGACAGCTAGAAGTCCTGTTTAATTGTCTTATTTTTTTTGTCTGTAATTTTTGTTTACTTGTAATTTTGATTTGCATTTTCTGAAGTTCAGGGTGCTGACTTTTTCCCCTGAACTAAGTGAATGATGTGTGTATGTGTGTGTATGTATATGTTTGATTAAAGTAAGATTGTTAACCTTTTTTGAGTTGCTTTCCTTTTGAAAAGCAGATCAAAGAACCTGTGCTAGCCGTCATCCTCGGTATGCTATGGTGCTTGCTGCTACACTAGGTCAAAGGGTATACATAGTTCAATAGCTTTTTGGATATAGTTCTGAATTGCTTTTCAAACTGGTTGGATTAGTATACAATTCACTCAGCAATGCATTAATGTTCCTATTTTCCCACAGTTCCTCCCAAAGTTTGTAATTTTATTTATTTATTCTTGGTCAACTTTGCTACTATGAGAGATATGTGGTGGAACCTCAGAATTGTTTTAATTTGGAGTTCTCTAATTATTAGCAATTAAGAGCACTTTCCCCCATATGGCTATTGATAGCTTGTATTTCTTCCTCTGAAAACTGCTTATCTGTATCCTTTGATCATTTATCAGCTGGGGAATGGCTCTTATTTTTGACCATTAAAGTTAGCCCCTATATATTTTAGAAAAAACGGAACTTAATTGGAAAAAACCTTGCTGTAAAGATGCCCCCCCCCACACACACACTTTGCCTTCTTTTCTTCTAATCTTAGGTGCATTGTTTTTTTTATGCAAAAAATCTGTATAATTAAAATTTTCCTTTTTACCGTTTGTGACCCTTTCTATCAATTATTTGGTCATATACTCTCACTCTAATCATAGATCTTGGAGAAGATTTCTTCCTTGCTCCTCTGACTTGTTTATGATGTTACTATTAATGTCTAAGTCATGTAGTCTGGAGCTTGTCTTGATATATAGTAAGATACATTGATCCAAACCTAGTTTCTGCCAGATTTCTTTCCAGTATTCCAATATTTCCAATATTCCAATATTCCAATATTTCCATCAGTTTTTGTTGAATAGGTGAGCTCTAGTTCTAATGGAGACATGGCTCTGGGCAAGAAGGAAAGTGCAGAAACAGCGGGCAAGGGATAATTCTGGCTGTGGACATTTACTGGAGGCTGGAGGTCTTGGTTATGGTTTAAGGCCAGAGGGGAGAATTGAAGGAGGATCTGAGACCAGAGGTGATTACAAAAAATAAGCTGCTACAAATTAAAAAAAAAGGGAGTAGGCAAAGGAGAAAGAATTCAACCATAAAAAGTTACTCTGGGAATAGAGAAGACTGGGGTTCATTTTCAGAGGAGGATGCTGAAGCAAAGAAACCTTTTCCTATCCCAAAGAGTAATGTCAAATGGTCACCTTCCCCAAAAGAATTCATAGAAAAACTCAAAGAATTTAAAAATCAAATGAGAGAGATTGAGGAAAAAGAAAATATAAGAATAATTTAAAAATAAATCCAATAATCCAAAAAAAATCCAAGATTATTTAAAGAAAGTCAACCAATTAGAAAAGGAAGAAAACTACTCCTTGAAAATCAGAAATGGGCAGGGAGAAGCCAGAAAAGTCATAAGAGATCAAGAAATAATAAAACAAAATATAAAATATGAAAAAAATAGAAGGAAATGTGAAACATCTCATAAGAAAAACAATTGATCTGGAGAACAGATCAAGAAGAGGAAACATAAGAATAATCCAACTACTTGAAAGCTATGATCAAAAAAGAAATTTTGATACAGTAATATGAGAAACAATTAAATTTTTCTGAAGTATTGGAACAAATGAGGAAAGAAGAAATAGAAAAAAATACACCAATTGCTACCTGAAAGACATTCTATGAGGTAAACACACAGGAATATCATAGTCAAATTCCTAAACCCTCAGCTCAAGGAAATATATTATGAGCGACATGGAAAATAAAAACAATTTAAATATGGTGATGTCATAATTAGAATCACACAAGACCTAACAGTGGCAACACTAAAACACCACAGATTTTGGAACACTATGTATATCAAAGAGTAAAAGAACTGGGATCTGGCTGAAAATATCATACTCGCAAATCTAAGCATAATCTTGAATGAAAAAAAATGGATATTTAATGAATTGTCAAAATTTCAGGATTTTGTTAAAACACAGCAACAACAACAACCTGAACTTAATAGAAGATTTGGTATACAAAAGCTAAGAGAAATATAAAGTATATACCAAAGACTAATTACAAGGGACTCATTAAGGACAGACTATTTACTTTTTTTACGAGGAAATATAAAATATATGTCTAAGATTGTTATTAATAATTGGATAGTTCATAAGAGATTGGGGTAAACATGAGTGTGATATAATTTTAAAAGGTAAAGCCATTTAGGAACAGCTAAAAAGAGTAATTATCTTATACAAATGAGGTGAGAGGAAGAACTGACACAGAAAAATTAGATGGGGGACTGGGATATCTAGAAGAGTATAAAAGGCTTCTAAATTCAGAAATAAATAAAAGTCTAAGAGGATAGAGAAGGGAAAAAGGATAAAAAAGGGATCTTTCGAAGGGAGGGTGAAGGAATATGTTAAAGTGGGGTATAGAAGCTTGTTTAGATTAATGGGAATGGGAGGATAAATAAGGGATCTTTGGGGGGTAGCTTAAGTAATACTACCTAAGGTAGTGGGTAAAAATATAATAGAGGATTCAGAAGGGATAGAAAATAAGAGATACACACAAACATAAAATAAAGATCAGGAGCAGAATTTATTAGGGAAAAAATGAGTAGGGATTATAATTATAATCTCAGAAAAAGTTAAGGCTAAAATAGATTTAATCAAAAGAGAAAAATAGGGAAATTACACTGTGTTTAAGCCATATTAATCAGTGTTTTTTTGGATTCTTTGAAGCAGCTAGACAGCATAAAGTTGAGTTGGTGGATTTGGAAAAAAACATGGAGAGACTTGGATTTATGAAGGAAGAGGTTATCCATTCTCAGAGAAACAGGACTAATAAGTATAGTATGGTATTACATAGATGCATATGAATATATTTCTGTATATGAGTATGTATACTATAATCCCTGCTTATTTCTAAAGTGGTTTAATTTAATATATTGTTTGTTATTTGGGGTTTGTTTATTCAAATGCTCTTTAATTTAAAATATCTGTGTTTAATTTTTAACTTCACTATTGCATTGTGTATATTTTCAGCAGAGAAGTTTAATTTCCTGGATCCTAGTGTCTTAGTAGAAGCCTTTAAACATTTGGATAAATTATCTAAAGATAATTCTAATTTTCAGAACTGATTTTGTTCAGTAATTTCCCCCTATGAGTTTGTATATTTTTGTGTAGAAGCCTTCTAAATTTTTAGATATGCACTACTAAAACTGATGGTTAACTGATAAAATCAATAATTTTACTTTATTAAAAAGATGAAATTGAAAATTTTTGCAATTAGGATAGTCTTCCTTATCTGTGCTCATCACTCACTTTATCCCACTTGGGATAATGGACTTATTTTCCCTACTATGAAACTTATAATTTCTCTTGCTACTAGGTTTTGTTGTTTAAATTATTTTTTATTAGAATTTATTTTCTTTTTTGCAATAGTTTTGATAATTTTGATATTGCCTATATTTTAATTAGAATGTTATTGAAAATTGGGTAGGTAATTTAACTCATTGTGGTCAAATATTAGTTCAAACAACCTTCTCCCCTCCCCCATTCCCTCAGTTGACTAGCACATAGTTTATAGTTAGATGATGCAGTGGATAGAAGGCTGGATCTGGAGTCAAAAAGACCTGAACTCATGACTCTAGGTAACCTCTGTTTGCCATATATAGAAAATGGGGATAATAATAGTATCTGCCTCCCACAGTTGTTGTGAGGATAAGATGAGATATTAGTAAAGCAGTTTTCAAACTTTAAAGCATTATATAAATACTAGCTATTGCTGCTGCTGCTGCTCCTCCTCCTTCTCATTCTCTTCCCCCTCCTCTTCCTCCTCCTGCCACAATATCTGTGGCAGAATCTTTCTTAAGTATTTCCCAATACCAGTACCAGTGTGACATATTGGTTCTAAATCTTATCCCTTGCTCTTACTATATGATGATTAGTCCACTTACTATTTTGAGCATCTGCTATTTGGATAATATCTTTTATTATTTCCCTTCGTGCAACTAATTCATTGTAGCCTAATTATGGTTCCTCTGGGTCATTCTCAATGTTGATTTTCCCTAGATTTTGGTGTTTCCTAATTTTTTAGCCATGTAAGCTCACTAGAAGAGTATTGGTGTTAAAAATGAGTTTTGTGTCCGGAAGCAGCTTGGGGATTTTGGAAGTACTGGGCAAATTCCCACATGTATTTTAGCATTATTTTTCTCATTTAATTTTGGATACATCTGTATCAGTTCAAGATATGTGCATCAGTGGCCTAACTCAACATCCAAGTGTATATATCACAGAATCTATCTGACTTTTCCCATTGGATTATTGGCTGAATCATTTTAATGGGTTGTGGGGATCTCATTGAAGAGGTGCTCTGTCGGATAGTAAGACTTTGTACAATATGACAGTCATATTGTACATATGTACACATTGTACATATTTAATTTACAATATCTGTGTTTAATTTTTTAACTTAACTGTTGCATTGTGTATATTTTCAACAGAGAAGCTTAATTTCCTGGATCCTAGTGTCTTAGGAGATGCCTTTAAACATTTGGATAAATTATCTAAAGATAATTCTTTAGATATTGTCATATTGGAAGTATATTGTTCTGCACAAACAGAATTATCCTTGCTGCCCACCCCATACATTTATTATAAAACTTTAATATAACTCAGAATAGAAAAATATCTGACTTTTTTATAGAAGGTTTTTAACCTTTTTTTTACCTGGAGCTTGTTGAGACAAAAACTGAATGCCTTAATCTCTTTAAATAACCTTAACTGAAAACCATTACCTCACATAACACTTGAATCATTAAATTTTCTGAATCAAAGATGTTGATTTTTAAATTCATATTATAGAGTAAAAATAGAGGATCAAAAAGGACCAAATTATTTTGTATTCCCCCTTCTTCCATAACAAGTTTCCCTTAAATCATTATGGGAGTGTTCAATATTAGTTCATGTATTTCAAAGCAGAGCTGGGCTTATAGTGCTTATTTGACCTCCTTTTCTGTTGGAGGTTCTTATTGTGTTAATTTAAGTGTTGATCAAATCCACTCTAGGGAGTAGCCCCTAAAGATTTATATCTAGGTGTTTGATATCAATTATTTCACCTTAATAATACTTTTAGTGGTCTTGTACATTTCATTTTTAGAAGTGGTCAGAAAGAATCTGGAAATGTGTCCTGCCCTTGAGGCCATAGTTTCACAAGCCAAAATTGCTTTACCATATAAAATATGGGTAGAAATATAAATTGAAAATTGAAAATGATAAAAATTTCAATTCATTTTTAGGAGTCCTTTTGGGTAGATTAGGCTCTAAGTCTCTGGAGTAGAGGTTAAAGTCAAGAATGGTGGGGGAAATCCTATGCAGTGAAAATGTAGATATAGTCAATTTGTGATAATGGCATATGAAGTATATGACCAGGCATGTTTTTGATGACAAAGAGAAGACTCAGGATGATGGAAGAGATAGCTAACTATCCTATTATCCATGGTGCATGTCAAGACCATCTTGTCACTGTGGGAGCTGTACAGATCATTAACTCCTAAAAAGTCAATGTCTTGAAAACATCAGGTGGTCCTATGGGTACACTAATATTCCATCTGTAGCTGGATCACTGTAATGATGGTGACCCAAAGATCAATAAAGATACTCTACACATTCAGGAGAGGACTTTTGCCTTTATGCCAACCATGGAATTGGAGAGCCTCTATGTTCTTAATTGAGTGTTCATCCCCTTTGATGAGTAAATGTTGACTATTTGGGTATTTGGAGTTCATATTGCTTTCCCACACTGAAGGACATGAGATGAACCTTCCTTTCCATGCTTTTGCCACTTACACCCTCTCTATTTAGTAGGACCCATTTTGGAGCTGTGACCATCTATTCGAGGGAAAATGGTATTCAGCTTGTTAAAAAACCTTTGTCTTGGAGGTAATAATACTTCACCCACATTTCATCACAGTATGTTTTCCTGGAGCATGGGAAAGGTGTTTAAAAGAAGAGAAAAAGGGCACAAGTATGTGTTGTTCTGATGTTGGATGGAAGAAATTAATTTATGATCTTGTATACATGAGGGAAAAATAGAAAAAACTCTAAAAAGTACTAGTCATGGTTGTATGGACTTTCCCATAGGTCACTGTAGCAGATTACCATACTGCTTACTTGAGTGGTCAAGTGTGAATGAGGGAGGATGTTTCAGCATTCCTGTTCTCCACTTCTGAAAGCTGTAAGAATTCCAGGTTACCTAGCAGGCAAGCATCCTTTTGAAGAACCAATTCTGGTTATTTTCTCTTCCCCTCTTCTTTTTAAAATGTTGTTTCCATGATTTGTTGTGGTTAATGGTAAATGTGATTGCTTTTGATGACTGACCTTTGCCAAGTTTTTGAATTGTGATTGACGTTGGGCTGTGCCCTTTATAGACTTTGTGAAATAGCCCTTAAATGGAAAACAATTAGTTCTGGCTTCTAAACTCCTCAATTTAAGTTGACTGACTACTTGAAATTCAAATAACTTCAGTGTTATATATCAGATAATTAATTTTAGAATACAAATGGAAAGTTATTTATTGTTTAAAATATAAAAATGTGAAAATGGCTATTAATCATAAGAATTTCTTTTAATACTGGATTAATACAGTGAAAAACATTAGGAATAAATCTGTTTCTGAATGCTATTTAACTTTTTTCTTGAAAAATCCAAGTATAATTTATGATATTCTTAATTATTGCCTCTTATTCTTTGTAGTCCTTTATGCTTTAGACTCTTTGGTTCATATTTTGAAAGGTATGAGAGCATTCATTTACATTAAGAAGCAGTATTTCTCCATTTTCTTTGGGGCTATTTTTTTTGGGGGGGGCACATAGCAGGCATGGTCCTGAGGACCTTTTCCCATAGTATCATTTTGGTTTTTTTTCCAATTATGTGTAAAGATAGTTTTCAGCATTCGTTTTTATTAAATTTTGAGTTCCAGTTTTTTTTCCTATGTCCCTCTCTTCCCCTTTCCCCAAGACAGCAAGCAATCTGATATAGGTTATACATGTATAATCACGTTGAACATATTTTCACATTAGTAATGTTGTAAAAGAAGAATCAGAACAAAAGGGAAAAACCATGAGAAAGAAAAAACAAAAGACAAAAATTGTGAAAATAGTGTGATTTGATCTGCATTCAGACTCCATAGTCCTTTCTCTGGATGTGGATAGCATTTCCATCATGGATGCTTGGTACTTGTCTTGGATCTTTGTGTTGCTGAGAAGAGCTAAGTCATTCATAGCTGATCATCATACAGTGATGCTGTTGCTAGGTACAATGTTCTCCTGATTCTTCTCACTTCACTCAGCATTCAGTTCATAGAATTCTTTTCAGGTTTTTCTGAAATCTGCTTGTTTATCATTTCTCATAGAACAATAGTATTCTATTACATTTATATACCACAACTTGTCTAGCCACTCCCCAGTTGATAGGCTTACCCTCAATTTCCAATTTTTGGCTGCCATAAAAAGAGCTGCTAAAAATAATTTTTGTACGTGTGGGTTCTTTCCCCTTTTTTATGATCTCTTTGGGATATAGATCTAGCAGTGGTGTTGCTGGATCAAAAGATATGAATAGTTTGGCTGCACTTTGGGCATAGTTCCAAATTATTTCCCAGAATGATTGGGTGAGTTCACAACTCCACCAACAATGCATTAGTGTTCCAATTTTCCAACATCTTCTCCAACATTTATCATTTTATTTTCTGTCATATTAGCCAATCTGCTAGGTGAGAACTGGTATTTCAGAGTGTAGCAGCAAGCACCCCAATATCCCCAGGGTAGCTGCCAATATAGGTTCTTAGATCTGCTTTTCAAAAGGAAAGCAATTCAGAATGGGTTAACAAGCTTACTTTAATCAAACAAACATACATTACCTAGTTCAGGGGAAAAAGGTCAGCACCCAGAACTTCAGAGTTACAGAACTTACAGATCAAACAGACAGGCTTCCAAACTGTCCAAACATTATATCAATACCAAATCACAGTTACCAGAGAGGGAAGCATCAACATCTGGGTTTTCAAAGCCGGGGGGCTCTCAACAACGGCTTCCCAGAGTCTCATCTGGTCAAATCACACAACACTTCTCAAAGTGAGCCCCAAAGCAAAGCCTCTCCTCAGGGCTTATATAGCCTTCTCTTGGCTCAGAGAATGTAACAACCTCCTTGACCCACTGCCCAATCACAAAGTATCAAGGTGTGGGCTTTCCTGAAAAACAAGCCTCCCACCACAGGCTCCAGGTGCACTTATGCTAGGGGCAGGGAAGATCTTTAAATCTGCATTTCCATTACACAGAGTTGTTTTAATTTGCATTTCAGGAGAGCAGTTTTAATGGAATGTAGAGTTCAGTTGTTAGAGAGGGGTCGAGGAGTAAATGGGGGTGAGTAAAGAAATAGATAAAAAAAGATATGGGAGGAAAGTATAATGATAAGTGGAGGGGAGAGAGAACCAAATGTTGATTTTTTTTTAACACTGGAGGAGAAAAGAATATATTTGTAGGCAATGGAAAAGGAAGAGGAAAGGAGAGATTTAATGTGAATGAGAATGATTGTGGGATAGATTCAATAGACCAGGGAGATCAATTCAAGGGCATGAGGAGAAGGGTTAACTTTGACAAGGAAGAAGGCTTGGACATTCTCTGACATCAGAGCATTTGAGAGTTCAGTGGGTAAATATCAAAAGGAGTTCTGAGGTATAGAGGAGAGAAGGTGAAGGTGGTCACCACAGATGGCTTAAACTGCATAATGAAGTTGGAAATAAGATCATTTGCTTAGCAGAAGGACTGGAGTCTTAAGAAGAATTGATAAGGCTTGGAACAATCTCTGTGGAGTATATGGTAAATCTTCAATCAGAGGAGCTTTTAAGGATTTCTTTGAATCTCTGAAGGATAAGTTAAGGTTAAATAATATAAATTTGTAGTGGGCCCAGCTTGTATGACGTGATGTGATGTACTCTAGCAATATTCAGTGGTGACAGAGGTAAGAATGAGGAAGATGGATGGGAGGAGGGTGGGGAGCTGATAATAAACAGGATGTAAAAATGTGAAGAATATGAATAATGGAAAGACAAAGGTGCAATTAATTGAGGGGTTGAGGACAGTGCCTTGTTTGACTGGTTAACCATGGGATTTAGATTATGAAGAAAGGAGAGTCTAATAAGGGTAAGGACCTTAGATAACAGGGTGAAAGACAAGGACCAGATGTTTCAGTGAGGAAGAAGAAAAGGTTTAGGAGAGAGGAGAATTTTAGAGTTCCATTTTGAAGGTGGAGGCATTTGGTGAGACTAAGGCCTAAAGTTTGATCTTCTATGTGTTTGACTTAGGTAGAATAACAATAATGCATCAGCTGAGACTGATTGTCTGGGAGGTCAGGGTGTTGGAAAGATTATGTGAGAAGAATTAGTGTGAATATGAATATGAAAGTCATCAAAGGTGACCTGAGCTTAGGTTGTATGTATTTGAACAATTAAGTTGCATATGTAATGATTATATTGATAGAAATACAAGTCTTTAATCTTTAGATAGCTGATGTAACATGTCGAGGTTTCCAGAAGTTGCCGTTGCTTCTGTACAAGGCACTATGCAGTCTTACCACCACCAGCCTCTACAGGAAGTTTGAATAAATAGCTAATTTTTCTCTTGACAATTTTTACTTTACTCATCAAGGAAGTAGTAATTTCCCAAAATAGTCTGCATTTCCCCCTTTTCTTCACTAGAACTCTTGTGTTAGTGAGGATGAAAATAAGCAAAAGTCATGAAATTTTAAATGGAAATTCCTTTATAAAATATATGTGCTGCCTGAAAAAATGAAGGAGTTCTTTTGCCACAGTTGCTTATTAACATCCATTGGTTATCAACTTATATAGCCCTGTTAATTTGGAAAGAAAAAAGATTGGTTCTGAAGGCACAGTTAAATATCTTTTGTTGAAAATGAGGGAGGGTGGTAAAAACTTTTAGAACTATCCACGGAAGGCAAATACAGGTTGTACATTGATTTGGGAATCTCTGCCTGACTGAGAAACCAGGTATTCTTGGATTTGAAAAACATGCTTCTTGACTTGTATTTAACCTCAATGCAGTGGTGGGGAACCTGTGACTTTGAGGCCACTTGTGGACGTCTAGGTCCTCAAGTGTGGCCCCTTAACTTAATTCAAAGGTCATAAAACACATCCCCTTAATCAAAGGATTTGTTCTGTAAAACTTGGACTCAGTCAAAAGGCTACACCGAAGGACCTGGAAGGTCACATATGGCCTCGAGGAGGTCGCAGAGTCCCCACCCCTGGATGAAATGCATATTTTTCCTTTTGTGCTAGTGTAGGTCTGAAAAGAAAAACTATGGCTCTTGGTCTCATGGGATGCTCAAAATACAATGGCATTTCCTCTACCATTAATTTTTTTTCTTAAACTCATGACAACCCTGGATCTTAGGGGAGAAAAAGTAGGAACAGTCCCACAAAATGGTCACATCTGCTACTCTTCATTCCAACCTTTCCCTGCCATTTCAGAACTGACCCTGACTAGATCAAAGCTTTTGAGAGTGGCCTCTACTTCCTGCTAACAGTGCCAAGATGATAATTTCTAATGCTTTCAGTTATAGTTTAAGATAGACAAATAGCAAATGGAGTGTTTTACAAAGGTCAAGAGCTATGAAATATTTATAAATGTTATAGCAGGTAGCATTATAATTATTATTTTTCACTTATATCACCTGATGTTACAAGAACATAGACTTATTTGAATAGTACAATTAATAAAATGAAAACAAAATTTTATTTTGAGTTTTTTTTTGAATGGAAGTATCAGACACCTAGGTTTCAGAAGAGAAAGTCATAAAGATAATAATTATAAGTTGAGCAACACAACCAGTGCATAGAAATTTAAAGATATTTAAACTGTAGAAAAATTAGCTGAGAATTAACAAGCAATTCTTTCAACAAACATTTGTTAGCCACTTACTGTGTATAGAACTCTGTGCTAGGGATTAAGGGAGGTATATTTGAAATGTAGTATATTTCAAATATAGTATATTTGAAATCTAGGCCTTGCCCTCAAAGAGCTTATAGTTAGGTAGAGAGGTATGTGTCATGCAAATAACTATAATATTATATGTATGTGTACATATACATATATGTATAACTATTTATATATCTATATGTACATATAACACACAGATATACATTATAGAAATATTATATGTGCACAGTGTACATGCATAATAAATTTTATTTTACATTATAAAAATTCACATTATTATATATGAAGTATTTTTATATTACAAATACATTATACCAATTATATACACAGTGTACATACATACATTATATAAATATACCTCCCTTGATCCCTAGCACAATATTCTATAAAAATGTTTGTTGAAAGAATTACTTGTTAATTCTCAGCTAATTTCCCTACAGATTAAACACACATATACATATGTACATACATACACATATATGTGTGTGTTTGTGCACTACTTAAAGCTCAAATGGAAATGGAGAAGGTCATTACTGACAGAATACATCAGGAAAAACTTCCTGGAGTTGATATCTGAATTGGCTTTGTGAGTCTCAGAGTAGGAATGTGGTTAGGAAGAGAATCAGTTGGGTGAAGGAAGGTAATCTAGTCAGCAAAGATAGAATGGTAGAAAAATGGGGAGCACAGAATATGTAGGGGGAATAATATGAATCAAGACTGGAAAGAGAGGAAGGTACTTGATTGTGGAGGTCCTTGAGGATCAGACTAAGGATTGTTAACTTTTCCTTGATAGGCATCATAGGGGAGCCAATAAGAGTATTATTATTATCATCACCATCATTATTATTATTATTATAGTTTTTGAGTAGAGGAGGGACACAAGAAGGCAAGCAATGTGGTATAGTGGAGAGAAGTAATGGATTTAGAGTTGGAAGACTTGGGATCAAATTTTGGGTCTGCCACCTGCTACCTGTGTGATTTTGGGCTTAACTTTTCTGAGCCTCAAATTCTTCATCTATAAAATGAGGAGGATTCATTCAGTTGACCTTTGGAGCCTCTTCTAGCTTTACAGTTATAATCCTATGAAGAGAGGAAGTGTTGTACAATGGAGAGGGTATTGCATTTTTCCACTGAACTTGGAGTCATGGGACCTGAGTTTGAATCTTTTCTCTATTAGTGATCTTCGGCAAATCACTTAACCTCTCTGGGCCTCAGTTTTCTCATTTTAAAAAGGAGTTGGGCAAGGTGATGGCTGAGATTGTTTTCAGCCATAGATCTATATAATTCAATGATCCTATGACTAAGAAGGTTAAGAGAAAATTTGTTATTAATATGAAAGAGGGATGACAGGGAGAGAAAATGAAGTGAAGAAGTCATGTTAGACTATTGTAATACTCCAGCAAGTTTTAATAAGAACCTCTATAAGGATGGTGGCAGTAGAAATAGAGATGATAAAAGGACAATGAAATGTTTCAAAGATAGGATCAGTAGGATTGGATGTGAGAAGAGAGAAGGGTCATAAAATCCCAACATTGGAAACACTGGTGAATGGTAATGCCATTGCCAGAAGTGGTGAATTTCAGAGAGAAGCAAATTTTGGAGAAAGATAATGGCCTTTGTTTTAGATAGAGTGATTTTCAGGTGCTGTTGCAACCTCTGCCAATATGACATAGCAAGTTGGAAATAAGGGTCTAGAGCTCAAGAAGAAAGGAGTCATGGCTAAAAGGAAAAAAAAAATAATGGGGAGTCTTTTATATAGAGGAAGTGGTTGAATTCTTGGAAAGTGAAATAAATTTCCAAGAAAAAATACAAGGAGAGAAAAGAATTTCAAGGAATATTCATCTTAAGGAGCTGGCCAAAGGATAAAATGCAAGATGAAAAAATATGTAGGGAAATAAGAGGTGTACCAGGTCTAAGGAATATGTTTCTTGAAGCTGATGCAGGAGACAGTAGATAGGAGACAGTGTCAAATCCCAGTATTCAAGAAGATGAGGACTGTTAAAAAAGTCACTTAAATTCATGATGAACCCATTGGTGACATTAGAGAGAATGTTCACTGGAATGGAGATGGAGAACATAAACTATACTATAAAGGACTGAAAATAGAGTATGGTAAGGAAGTGGAGGGTTAGAATGCATATACTTTTTAAAAAGAAGTTTGACATCAAAGGGGAAATAAAAATAATACTTTTACTGGATATGATCAAAGGGTCAAAAAAAGGCTCTTTTTTAAGGAATGGGGATATCTCCGCATGTTGGATAAATGGGAAGAAGCTACTGGAGAGAGAGAAATAAAAGATTCATGAGGATATGGATGATTGCTGTAGGAGACAGTAAGGGACAAGTTCAAAGGCATTTAGCACCAAAAGTTGAGCTATTTCTCTCCTTAAAAAAGGAAGGAAGAAGGAGTGTGTTGTGATAGTAAGAAGTTATGGAATAAGGGATTTTAGGGAGCTCTAAATATTTCTCAATCCCACTTTGAACAAGAAAAATAGGCTTCAGTTTTTGGAAGAGGGATTTTGAATATTACCTTACATGTAAAAGTATTTTATAGTTTTAAAAGTGCTGTACACAAGTCCTTCTTTATTGTCATAAATCCCCAAGAATTTGGTTGCACAAATATTATTATTTTACACATAAAGAAACTGAGTCTTGAAAAGATCAAGTGGTTTGCCCAAGGCCACATAGGTACTATGTGGTGGGGCTGGGATTCAAAAGCAGATAATTCTGAATTCAAATCTACTTTACTTTTCACTACTGCATATGACTGATTTGTTATAGTAAGAATTATTTTACTAAAAATAGATGATTGAGGGAATCTTTGAAATTTCTATAAGCTATAAATTTCATGTTCCCTAATGGAAGCAGTTCACGGAAGCAACTATTATTGCCACATGAGGATTTGTTTCTTTCCCTTCTCAACAGTACTGGGAATGAATGAATGAAAGAAAAAAAATTAAGTGTTTACTATGTACTGGGAATATGAGTCCAGGGACCTAAGTTTGGTTTGGAGAGTCATGAGCAGTTGATTGACATGTTCTTTTAGTAGTCATGCTTGTATTAATTTGATTCCTGGTCCCAGAGCAAGAGCAAAAGGAAAAAGGATGGCAGAGCAGATGGCCTGTGTTGCATCAACCCTGCTTTTCTTGGGGGGAGTTTTGAGGGTCTGTAAGGACCTGATAGCTTGGTTTGCCTCTGGCTAAACATAGTGGGTTGGGTGAGTTTTCACTCACCTACTAATGGAAACCACTCAGTGTCAGGCAGAGTGCCAAAGGTGAATGGTGAAACTTCCTCATAATAACAACTAGCATTTAAAAAGCACTTTAAGGTTTGCAAAGTGCTTTATGTGTTAGTCTCATTTGATCCTTTCAACAACCTTGGGAGGTAGGTGATTTTATTGTCATTCCCATTTTGCAGATGTGAAAACTAATGGACGGAGGGAGGGAGGAAAAGAGGGAGGAAAGAAGGAAGGGAGGAGGAGGGAGGGAGAGAGAGAGACAGAGAGACAGAGAGATTGAGAAACTCGCCTAGGTTCTTAAACTACTATCTAACAATATTTTAACAATATTTGGAGACTCCAAATCAGTCTTCTCGATCACTTAGTTGCCATGGATGGTCTCTGGAGACTAGGGGTATATGTGTATATAAAGATAGAGATAAAGGGATAGGCTAGTTGATATTCCTGGCTAGAAGTTGCAGTTTTAGGGCAGGTGGCCAGCTGGGTTGGGATGCTTTACTAAAATGTTACAAGTCATTGCTTTTTTTCCCCTCACAGTATTTGCTAATGGTATCCTCTAATAATTCTGATGATAAAATGTTTGCCATGTTCCAGGTCCTGATCTTCAGGTTTGCACATCCAAAAATCCTACTTGCTGTACTAAAAAGATGGAAGAGAGATATCAAATTGCAGCACGGCAGGATATACAGCAAGTCCTTCAGACCTCAAGTTCTACATTAAAGTTCCTAATATCTCGCAATGCAGCTGCTTTTCAAGGCAAGTATCTCCTGGAGCTCCTTTGGAGCTTAATCTAAAGTTATCACATCTTTTGGGCGTAGAGAGAGCCTGGAAAATACCTCTTGAAGTATATACAAATAACTCTCTCGACTTGAGTAATAAATTGGCCTTTATGGTAATGGTAAGATTTTTGTCCATCCTTGGTTTGGGATTTGTGTGTTTTCTGAATTTGATATGGCTTGAATTAGACTTGAGTGACCTGATCTAATCTATGGTCTCTCCAACCAGAATCCAGTGATTTAAACAATCCTGGGAAACATTTCAGTTCTTGAGCTCCCCCAGGTTATCTTATTTTTCTCTAACATACAGAAACCTTCTTAAAAGTATCTGACTACCCCGGGTACAAGGGTATGCAGAAAAAAAACTCTTCTTCCCAGAAATGCTCTTGAATTCTATGACCAGTCCACAACCATGCTTGGTCTCATGGGACAGCATTACATTATATATAGGTTATAAATCTTCAGGGGTAGGGAGCATTGAAGATTCACATTTGTGTTTTCCATAGCAGCTAACACTCGATCTTGTACACAGTAGGTGTTCAATAAGCATATTGCATGAATGAATGATTTAAGGTTTGACTGATTCCAGGCTTGCATCCCTGGGGTGCTATGCTTATGCAGCCATTGCTAATGGCACAGTAATTTTTCTTTTAGTATTTACTAGAAGGAAAGTTGTCAAACCATGCCTTTACCTTGGGAGTGCTGATAATATTTCATCATCAGAACCAATATTTTTGGCTTAGTGATTACATGTTTAAAAATGAAACTAGACAAAACATTCGCCCAATGGTTTTGCTTTATATATTTTCAAATAAAAGAGCATTAGAATGTCTGCATAATAATGTGCTGGGATATGTGAATGTTTGATGATTGCCACTGATGGGAGAGTGATTGAATGCTTTGGGATTAAGCTTAAAGGCAGAACTCCTACCATTGTTATTTTCTTTATTTGACTCCCTTTGTTCTAATGATGTATTAAAATACAAAAATTAATGTGTTATAAAATTGTATGGCAGAATAAAAGAAATAATATTTCTTATTTCAGTAATCTCTTCTATAAAATTTCACATTACTGCAATAAAAATAATTGACTAATTTATTTTTGTTTTTATAAAACATTATTCTATGAACCTCATGCATGTAAATATCTAGATTGTACAACACTTCATATAAAATTATTGCATTGATTTAACACATTATGAGCACCAACAACATTTTTTGAACGAGCATATTAATGTTAATAAGTTTAAATAATTTGTGGTTTGTTTATATCTATGATTAATTCACAAAGCTGATTAAAGTTTTAACTTTAAAATAGACATATTTCATAAGGAATGAGTAGTGTAATTTTAGAATAATGTTGAAGTTGAAAGAAAATGAAGTTAGTGATAAACTACTAAGTATTAATGTGGAAATCTTTTGAAATGTCAAATTTTTAAAATGTTATAAATTCAGTGTTTTTTTTTGAAAGTCTGAGTGAATAGTGTTCTATGTTTCATTGGCTTTTATTTTAAATTGTTGGGTAAAAGACATTTCTAAATATGTCATTATCGAGGGATTGTGATTTGTACCAGAGGTATTAAATACTCTATGATAAAGATACATTTTAAAGTATTTCAAAGAAATGCTGTTACTGATCATTTTACTTAGAGGGCAGTGTCATCTTGACAACATAATATTATAAATGAAGAAGTTCATGCAGGGTCACTTGTGTGCACTGGACAGAACTGTCTAAAGATAGGAATCAAACAGAAGTTTAATTTCAAAGTGAGGAAAACAGCTTGTAAGCAAGGATACATGTGCTGGAGCCCTGTCCCTAGTAGGGGAGACTGATGGATTTAGGTGTAGGCAAATTTCAATGGCTATGCAGTGAGCTACAGCTCTGACAATGAGGGGTAACAGTAACAATGAGATGAGTTTGATTCATTCCAGGACTTCATGACCAGAACGTGGGTACTTGTCCAAGCTTGTCCAGTGCTTGTCCAAGCTCAGGAAACACCTGGTGCTGGTCAAAGCAATAGGATAATTATGTGATTTTTCCAGAGAGTGGGATCATCCAGAGAGTGAGCACAAAGGATTGTTGTTATGCTAAGCTCAGGGAATGGCTTGATTGCTGGGCCTTAGCTCTGGAAAACAGGGTGTCTCCTCTTGACATTTGAAATTGAGCTGTTAGATAAAGGGGAGCACTCACCTTAAGGGCTTTGTAAGAGCAGAACAAATCTGTGGAAGAGTTGTGAATAAAGTATGAGAATATGATGTTTTAAGGATGAAGGAATGACAATAGTTTCCAAAAAGAGGGAATGGTCAGTAACTTTGAAGACTGTAGAGAGATCAAGAAGGAAGGGAACTTAAAAAACACACTACTGAATTGGATTGGGTTAGAGTAATGGTGACCTTTGAGAAAAGAGTTTTATTAGAATTATAGGGAGACAAGCCAGATTGTAAAGGATTACTTAGGGCCTGGAAGTAGGAGAATACATTTTTGTTTGATATTCAGAAGCTTGACATTGTTACTGTAGAGAGTGGAAGGGTCAAGAGGTTTGATCTAACAGTCTAATGAAATATAGACTTGAGAGACCAAGGAAAAAGTAATAAAAATACTATTCATATGAAGCTTTAAGAGTTGCAAAGGATATAACAGATAAGTGCTATTATTATCCTCATTTTGCTTATGAAAAATCTAAGGCTGAAAGGAGTTGAATGACTTGTTCAGGGTTACCCCTCTAGTATATATATGAAGCACAATTTGAATCCAGATCTTTCTTGCCAATATTACTAATACTCACCATTATCTTCCAGGTATGCATTTCCTGGCATCATAGTCTAGTGCTAACCTGCAAATTTACATTCCATATTTCCTTCCTTGACACCTGTATCTATAAATAGAATATGTGTGTATGTATATATATATATATTATATATACAATATATATATATATATATATATATATATATATATATATATATATACACACACACACAGCATATAGCTTCCCCATCACTAATTTTACTTATATGGGTTATCCCCAAATTCAAAGCTTATATAGTCACTAAGACATTTTGGGGATCCGTATAAAAATGTTGTGAATGTATGTAGATTAATTAGAACATAATTCATGTGGGTTTGATGAAGGGATTTTTTTTTACATTATCCTGAGAAAATTTTGGGAAAATGCTTTTAGGACATCATTTTAGTTACTTTTGGAAAGGGAAAAGTAACCCATGATTATTCCCATTTTATATATAAGGAAACTGAGAACAGAAAAGGTAAGTGATTTGTTTGGGACCACACAATTAGTAAGTTTCTGAGGCTGAATTTAAACTCAGGTCTTCCTGACTCCAGGTCTAACCCTCCTCCCACTGTACCACTTAGCTGCCAAGTAGTGGATAGAGTACTAACCTTCACATTAGAAAGACGTGGGTTCAAAACTGTTTCTGACGTATATTAATGGGGTGACTATGGGCAACTCAAGACTCTAACTCTCTAAAATTATGAATTACAGAAGAGCTTGTTACTTTGAATTGGTAGAGGAAGTTCCTTTCACCAATTGAATTACATAGCTAGACCAAAAATCATCACCAATAGAACTATATGTTCAGATCAAGAAATCATTAACGTTTATATAACAATTTAAAGTTCAAATACTTGGGGTGGAGCACAGTCCAGGACCCAGCTGGACTCTCCCAACATTCCCCTCCAAGCAACTTTAAAATAACCCCTCAAATCAAATTTTGGAGTGACAGAGCCAACAAAAGGTCAGAGGGAGTCATTTTCCAATCAGAGACAACTTAGGAGGTACACAGGAGAGGTTTGTAACATTGGGTGGGTGAATGCTTGGAGTATGGCAAGAGTACCAGAAGTAGACCTTGGAGGTAACAGCAGCAGCAGCAGCTTTGGAAGCTCTCAGCCAAGAGATGGTAAGGGGGTCAGACAACTATTCAGAAAGAGATTACAAGGGACCCTTTGTTGGCAGTGGGTGTCTTTCATGCTGATTAATGATCCTGTTGCCCATAAGCGGTTCTCTGGCACAGTTCCAAGATGGAGAAGAATGCTTGTGATTGGTCACAAGGGAATAGAGGACCTGGTTACAGTTCCAGGACCAAAAGTAACACTACTACTTGTAACTGCAGAGGAGAGACCAGATCACAGACCAGGAGAACAGTGACCACACCTCTTCCAGAATAACACCACCTTGGAAGCACCAAAACTTGCAGACCCCTAGAACTAGCTTTGAAACAGCAGGACAAAAAGGTCTGAAGCTTGGCACAGTGGCTCCCCATCCACAGATGAACCAGAGTCCAACTTAAACATAAAATTCAAAGTCAAGAAATAGGCTGGGAAGATAAGCAGACAACAAAGAGAGAATTCGACCAGAAAAATATACTATGGTAGCAGGAAGACCAAGACATAAACTTAGAAGGCAACAATGAAAACAACTACGAGTAAAGGCTCACAGACAGATGCTAATTTGACCCAAGGCCAGCAACAATTCCTAGAAGAGATAAGGAGGAAAAGAAATGTGAGTGATGCCAGAAAATTGTGAAAAAAGAATCAGAAGTTTAGTAGAAGAAACACAAAAATTCACTAAAGAAAATAGTTTCTTTAAAAGCGAAAAAGATCAGATAGAAAAGGAAGTACAAAACTCATTGAAGAAAAAAAATTCCATAAAAAAGCAGAATTGGTCAAATGCAAAAAGAGGTACAAAAGCTCACTGAAGAAAATAATTGCTTAAAAATCTGAACTGAACAAGTATAAATGAATGACTCCATGAAACTTCAAGAAACAATAAAACAAAGGTAAAAGAATGAAAAAAACTAGAAGAAAATATATCTCCTTGGAAAAATAACTCGCCTAGAAAACAAATCAAGGAGAAATAATAGGAGAAATTTCAAGGGGAAATAAAAGCCATCAACAAAACACCATATTTCAAAAAAAAAAATTCTAAAGGAAAACTGTTCAGATATCCCAGAACCAGAGAGTAAAACAGAAATAGAAATAATCCACTTATAACCTCTTGAAAGAGATCCCAAAATAAAAGCTCCCAGAAATATTATAGCCAGATTCCAGGATTTCCAAGTCAAGGAGAAAATATTGCAAGCAACCAGAAAGAAACAATTAAAAAATCATGGAGGGCGGCTAGGTGGCCCAGTGAGTAGAACATCGGCCCTGGAGTCAGAAGGACCTGAGTTCGGATGTGGCCTCAGACACTTAACTCACACACAAACAAAAACCTAGCCGTGTGACCTTGGGCAAGTTACTTAACCCCAATTGCCCTCCAAAAAGACAAAAAAAAAAAATCATGGAGCCACAATTAGGGTCACATGACTTATCTTCCACATTAAAGGAACAGAGGGCTTGGAATATATTTTCAAGGGCAAAAGAACGAGAATTACAATGAAGCATAATCTATCCAGCAAATCTGAGTATACTCTGTAAGGAAAAAAAATAGTTAAATAAATAAAATCCAAGCATTTCTGATAAAAAGACTATAAATAGATGAATACAAAATTAAACATTCACATAGAAGATTCAAGAAACATAAAAAGGTAAACATGAAAGAGTAATTATAAGGAACTCAGTGGAGTTAAACTTTTCTGTTTCTATATGAGAAGATGATACTTGTAACTCCTAAGAACTTTATAGTGCAGTTAGAAGTAGTCTACATAGACAGAGGGCATGAGTATGAGTTACTTATGTTATGGTGATCTTCAAAAAGAGAATTTAAGAGTGAGAAAGTGGAATTCACTGGGATAAGGTGAAGTAGAATGGGGCAGATTTTCTCACATAAAGGAGGCCTGTAAGGAAAAGTTTTTATAGTGTAGGGAACTGTGAAGGGTGGGAGTGGCAGGCAGTGCTTAGTCCTCACTGTCAATGGAATTGGTTCAAAGAGAGAAGAGTATATATGTCAATGTTCCATAGCTTTCTCTAGAAATGTTTTCCATCAGGAGTCAGGAGCAAATCAGTTGTAAGGACAGGTGATAAAAGCTTGAGAACAGACATGATCAGAAATGACTGAATAGAGACACTAGGAGAGGTAGGAGCTCAAGTGTTTCCAGAAGAGGCTACTCTGTGAAATGGAAGGAGGAAGAAGTAAAAATCAAAAAATAGGTTTCATTTGTATCAGTTTTTAAGAGAAGTAAAACATAAGGCTTTTTTGGTTTGAGTGGATTCAGAGTACCAAGTCTCATAGAACCCTATCTTCTGATTGGAGATTTGGGTTTTTCAAAGAAATAGCAATGTGACCTAGGTAAGTAGTTAACTTCTCTGTGCTATAGGTTTTCCATTTGTAAATGAAGGGATTGAAACAGACTTTTTTCCAGTTCCCTTCCAGGTTTTAAATTCTATGAAAAATTATGTATTGAGGTTTTATTTCCTGTTGTTTCTGTCTTTAGAATTTTAGGAATGTTGATGAAGGCAGAAGGAAAATAAGGCAGAGGAAAAATTATTTATTTCCTATTTTAATGAGGGAGGATATTTCAGATCTTTATAGGAGGAAAAGATGGTTTGTAAAATATGATACTGTAAAAACTAGTTTAGTAAAGAAAGCAACTATCTCCTAAAAACAAATACCCTGAATCCCTGGGTATCTTAAAAGTTAAAAAAAATTAATATATTAAATTTCCTCTGGTTACATAGTTTTAGCTACTTAAGTGTTTGACTGTGGTTTTCTTGGGGGTGGGAAGATAAAAAGAGAGATTACTAGGATAAAATTTTCAGATCCTTGAGGAGTACCTAGGAAATAAGTAATATATGATTTAATTTAGATCTGTGAGTTGGTTTCCATATATAAACCTTTACTTAGATAAAGTGACTAGGTACACTGTTTTTGGTACTCTTTAAAACCTTCATTTTAAGGATAAATTGACAGTGAAATGCTTTCTTTCTTTCCACTGTTTGAAGTAATCAGACTCATGATAAATGACCTTAAAGGAGTATTCTCTGTTTCTGTCCTTTATCTTTGTTTTCCTTCCTCCTTATTCTCAACTTTTCCCCCCTCTATACTTTCTCCCTGCCAACCCTCCCACCCTCTTCCCTCCATTTTTCTCTTTTTTTCTTTTTTCACTGTGCAGTTAACTGCTTTGGAATTTATTCTTCTTATATGCCCATCTTGTTGATGATGATTTTGCATGTAACTTTGCCATTAAATGAACTGTATCTTGCCTGTTTTTATGCTCAAGTTAGTATGCTTTCAAGACCTTTATTTAATTTAGTTGCATATTTAGCTTGATGTTTTGTTGATGACAGATTTTACCAGCTTGCCAAGAGACTAGATGGTATTGTTAATGTAGTCGTCTTGTCTGTAACTGTATTTGTCTTGAGTAGCTAATCTGCTTTTGTTTCCACTTTGTCCTTTAAATTTAATCACTGTTCTTATAAATGTTTGAGTACAGGATGAGTTCATAAGACTGAACCAGGCACCATTTCCAAAATACTGTCTTGACTTTATAGGACTATTTCCTTTTAAAAAACTTATTAGTTTGAGTGCATCAGGTCCTGAAGGATTTCTTCTAATATTCTAATAGAATAGTTATTTCTTCCTCTTATTGCTTCAGTAAAAAACAAAACAAAAAACATCCCTGTGAATAAATATACATTTCCCATGGGCAAGTACTCTATTTTGATATCCTCTGAACTGGTACTTGCTTTTTTTTTAAACAAATGCTTTATTAACTTCTGTTTTACATCATTCATTTCCACCAGATTTTGAGTTACAATTTTGCCCATATCGCTTCCTCCAATCTGCTCTCTCCCATATCTTCTCCCATACCCCCTTCCACTTTTCCATTAGAGCAAGGTGAATCTCTGTGCCCCAATGCCTGCACAAGCAGAAGAGTATTAATAATAATATTTATATATATTTGAAACATTTAATTTTAAGACCTCGAATTTCAGATCCAATCCCTTCCTCCCTTGTCACCCATTCCCTCTGGGAAGATAAGTAATTCAGTATATGTTGTACATGTCTAGCTATGCAAAACATTACCGTAGTAGATATATTGTACAAGGCTGCTTATAATTCCCTCCCACCCATCCCACCCCCCACCTGGTCCATTCCCTACTTGATCCTGTCCCTCTTCTATAGTGGGTACTTCCAACCTCCCCTCCCCCCAAGAATGCCCTCCCATCCATCATCCTTCCTCTTATCCCCCTTCCCCCTATTCTGCTGCAGGTTGAGATATTGCATCTAGTATGTATGTCATTCTCTCCCTGAACCAAATTCAATGAGAATGTGGTTTTGCCTTTCTGCCTTCCTATTCTTCACCTCCCCTGCAGCCATTTCCCCTTGCTTCTTCTACATGAGATAGTTTACCCCACCCTGTCTCTCCCCATCTCTTCTTGCCACTTTCCTCTCTCACCTCATAATTTCACCCCTTAAGTATCATCCCTTCCCAGCAAATTCAACCTATGCCCTCTATCCATGTATAACTGTAAACGTATATACACACATTCACATATGTATTCAAATGACCATACACCCTTCTTCCATTATTTTCATACTGAGAGAGGTTTCATCAGTCACAGTTATTGTTTTTCCATGTAGGAATGTAAATAGGTCAACTTTGATAAGTTCCTTTTGATTTCTTTTCCCTGATTACCTTCTCAGGCATCTCTTGCTTCTTGTATCCGAATGTCAAATTTTCTATATAACTGGTTTTTTCCTCAAGAATGCTTGAAAGTCCTCTATTCACTGAATGACCATATTTTCCCCTGAAACAAAATGCTCAGTTTTGCTGGGTAGGTGACCCTTGGGTTCAGTCCCAGTTCTTTTGCCCTCTGGAATATCATAATCCATGCCCTTCGATCCCTCAGTGTAGAAACTGCCAGGTCCTGTGCTGTTCTGATTGTGTTTCCACAATATTGAAATTGTTTCTTCCTGGCTGCTTGGAGTATTTTCTCCTTGATCTGGGGATTCTGGAACCTGGCTATAATATTCCTGGGAGTTTTCTTTTTTGGGATCTTTTTCAGGAGGTGATCTGTGGATTCTTTCAACCTCTATTTTGCCCTCTGGATCTAAAACATCAGGGCAGTTTTCCTTGAGAATTTCTTGAAGGGTGATTTCTAGGTTCTTTCTTTGATCATGGCTTTCAGGTAGTCCAATAATTTTTAAATTGTCTCTCCTGGATCTATTTTCCAGGTCAGTGGTTTTTCCCATGAGATATTTCACATTGCCTTCTAATCTTTCATTTGTTTGGATCTGCTTAACAGCATCTTGATTTCTCATAAAGTCATTAGCTTCCATTTGCTCCAGTCTAACTCTGAAGGAATGAATCTTCTCAGTGAGCTTTTGAGATTCTTTTTCCATCTGGCAAATTCGACTTTTTAAGGCATTCTTCTCCTTATTGCCCTTTTGGGCCTCCTTTGCCATTTGAGTTAGTCTATTTTTTAAGGTGTTGTTTTCCTCAGTCAGGCTGTTGACCCTCATTTCATACTTTTCCTGCATCCTTCTCATTTCTCTTCCCAATTTTTCCTCCACTTCTCTTATTTGATTTTTAAAGTCCTCCTTAAGGTCCTCTGAAGCCTGTAACCCGCTCATATTTTCCTTTAGGGCTTTTGGAGCAGGATTTCTGACCTCACAGTCCTCCTTCTGTTCTATGCTTAGATCCTCTTTTCCCCCAAAGTAGGAGTCTAATGTTGCTTTTTCTGTTTATTTTGTTTCTTTTGCCTTGGCATGTTGCCACTTAATTACTTGACTTTTGGGCTTGTTGCCACAGTAGGACTCTGCCATCAGACAGGGGAGCTTCTGTCCTGAACGTGTTGGGGGACAGCTTCCATTTTTGGCAAGCTGTATACCCACCCCATGACCTCCACCCCAGACCACAATCCAGATCTAGGGAGGTTAAAGAAAGAGCGATTACCCCCCAAGACTGATTTCTGGATCTCCCTACAGTTCGCAGGCCAGGGGCTGGAGCTGCCACTGAAAACTACAAAATGGTGTGTCTCCTCAGTGGCTTCTAGCCCCCAGGGGAGGAAGCCGACGCGTTCCCCAAATACTGGTCCCAAAGTCCATAGGGCACTAACCTCTCATTTTGTCCTAGGCACGTCTGTGTTGATAATTCTGGAATTGCCACAGCTGCTGGTGTTCTGGGGTCCCTCCAGCCAGCTGCTGGCCCAGCTGCCCTGGGGCGAAAACCTCAGCTCAGGCGGACCTGGGCTCAACTCTCCACAGGCTACACACTGTGCTGCTGGCTCCCAGAGCACTGCACTGGTCCTTTCTGCAGGGCTGCTGGGCTGTCCCCATCAGGAGGTTAGCTTCTCTGTGTCGTTCTGTGGGTGATGGGGCTCCAGAAGTTGTTCAGAGTCCCCTTTTACATAGGTTAGAGGTGATCTGGAGGGAGAGTGCCTTATATGTGCTGTTTCTACTCCGCCATCTTGGCTCCACCTCCCCTGGTGCTTACTTTTGATAAGGGATATTTGTTGACCAGTTTATAATGATGGAGATTTATGCCTTCTTTGCAGGGACTGTAGTTAGTGACACCAAAAACCTTTTGAGAAGTCCAACCTGAGAACCACTATTTACTTTTATGATTTACTCGTGCATACAGTAGTAAAAGAAGATATTCTTCCTTTTCTTTTTTAAAAAAATTGAATTAAATTCTTTTCAGTGAACAAAAATCTACTTTCTTTCTCTTCTACACCCCTTCCTTTGGAAAAATCCAAGCCAATCCTTGTAACAAATATTAATAACTAAATAAATAGAATCCTGTATTAGTCACTTTAAAAATATCTTCGTATTCATCCCGAGCCCATCACCTATCTGTTAGGAAGTGAGCGGCATGCTTCATTATTGCACTGATCAGAGTTCTTAAGTCTTTCCAAATTGTTTTAATGTGTTGTTAACTATACAAATTGTTCTCCTGGTATCTTCTGTGTATCTTACAGTCTTGGGAAAATGCTGAAGATCTTAGGGACATGGTTAACTTTTCTATCTTTTTTATTATTTATAAGAAGAAGTTGTTACAAAAGTTTTTGCAGTGCAGATAATCCACTGTGTGCTGCAGGAATATCATATTTAGTTCTATGCACCACAGTTTCAAAGGAAAATGAGTTAAAATAGAAAGTATCTAGAGGGTGACAAGGAAAAGGGGGAAGGGTATGTTTGAAACTCATGTCAAAGGTGAAAGGGTTAGAAAAAATAGGATGGCTGAAAAGATTTAGGCAAGACAGAGAGACGTAATTAATCTTGTTCATGCTGCTAGTCTATATAGATTGAAACCTTAGGAAACAGCTTCAGCTTCTTGTGTCCTGCCTGATTTTTACAAAGATGACCAGTTCCCAGAGCTAATCAAATGTAAAGGATGACATCAGAGAAAGGTACAATAAAAATAAGATGAGCTAGCAAAGTGAGGAGAGGGAAGGATAGTCAGTGGACAACCGATGTATTTCATTGGTATCCTCATATCAAGAGAATGTGAGGAAACCTTTCTTACTCTACTCACTGCCCCAGCCTGTTGGTAAAGCCCCACTTTACATTTATAGAAGGAAATAAAAGAGAATTGTACAAGATGCAAGGAATACCCCCATCAATGACAACATTGATCCTTTGGATAATTGGAGATTTTTAATTTATGTGTATCTGTATTATCCATATTTATGTTATAAATGTACATATACATTTATATTTTTGAGGCTTGGGGAAGGCAAGGCAATTGGGGTTAAGTGACTTGCCCAAGGTCACACAGCTGGTACATGTGTCAAGTGTCTGAGGCTGTATTTGAACTCAGGTCCTCCTGACTATAGAGCTGGTGCTCTATTCACTGTACCACCTAGCTGCCCCTATATTTATATTTTTAAAATAATTTGTTGCATATTCAATTATAACCAGTAGCTACTTCTCCCTTTCTTTCCTTCCTCCCTGCCTCCGATGGACTATTTTTCTAATTTTATAATGGAAGACATAGGGAAGTGGAATTATATGCCTTATGGAAAACTTGGTTGGAATACAACTACTCTATTAAGGGGGGAATACTTTTACTTTTAATTTACTGAGAAGAATAATATGCTCTAGGTTTATTTTAATAAATACAGGATTGTACTATTTATTTGAGTAAATACAAGATTGTTTGGGGTTATAATCTTTAGTTTTTGATAGTTATTAATTGATGAGTACAGATGATCTTGAATACATCTGGAAACAAATCAAGTTTGTATTATTATAATAATAGAAAATACAATCCTAATCGTAACCGACATTTATAAAATGCTGTAAAGCTTGCAAAGTACTTTCCATATATTGTCTTTTGAGTTGGGCAGCAACTGTGAAACAGATATTAAAACACATGCTCTCTTTTTTACAGAGGAGTAAATTGAAGTTTCCAGAGGTTAAAAGATTTGGGGGCGGCTAGGTGGCGCAGTGAGTAGAGCATCGGCCCTGGAGTCAGAAGGACCTGAGTTCGGATCTGGCCTCAGACACTTAACGCGCACACAAACAAAAAAAAACCTAGCCGTGTGACCTTGGGCAAGTTACTTAACCTCAATTGCCCTCCAAAAAGAAAAAAAAAAGATTTGCCCATGGTCATATAGGTAGTGAATATCCACAACAGTATTTGAATTCAGGTGTTCTTAACTGCAAGTCTAGCATTCTGGTCATACACCATACAACACATGGTTTTTTGTCAGGCTAGTATATATTGACTTGAGTATCTGTCAGGAGGGAATTATTGCAAACCTCTGTCTTTTCTACCTCTGATCAGTTCTGGATGATCTCTTTCCTGGTGGTACCTATAGATTGGCACAATCACTCTTCTAAGTACAAGAAGTTGCTGCTCCTTAAAGGGTCCTACTTCCCTGTCTATGGATAGAATCATTCTATTGGCCTAGGTCCAAAAGTTCTGTCACTTCCCTGTCTTTCCTCTTCTATCACATTCTTTAGCCCTTCAGCCTCTTGCTATTGGTTAGGATTTTTTCCTACCTTTCAATTTTTTAAAAATAAAAATATTTTTTATTCAAAAATATGTTGCTTTCAGGAATTTACAAAAATGTTACAAAAACGAGAGATACACACAAACAGAAAATAAAGGTCAGGAGAAGAATTTTTTATGTAAAAAAGTAGGGATAATAATCATGATCTCAGACAAAGTTAAAATCAGATTTAATGAAAAGAGAAAAATAGGGAAACTATACACGATACACACACACACACATATCATGTTAATAAAGAATTTTAGACCATATAAAATAACTAGACAGTATAAAAATATGAGTATACATAGCAAACCAGACACAGGGACTATATGAATATATACACAAAACACCTTTTATACAATGTTAGATCTAAATAATTGGAGTAATATTTATTGTGCTTGGGTAGGTAATACTAATATAATTGAAATGACAATTTTACCTAATTAATCTACTTATGTAATGCCATCCCAATTAAGTTACTAAATAATTATCTTAACAGATAAAAAAAAATAATAGCAAGATTCATTTGGAAGAGCAGAGGGTCAGTAACTTCAAGAAAACCAGGGCAAAAAGATGTGAAGGAACTAGATTCAGGAGTATCAGACCTTAGACCATATGTATCAGCAAGCACCCCAACATCCCCACAGGCTGACTGCCAACACAGCTTCTCAGATCTGCTTTTCTAAAGGAAAGCAACTCAAAACAGGTTAACAGTCTGTAATGGAAATGCAGATTTAAAGATCTTCCCTGCCCCTAGCTTAAGAGCACCTGGAACCTGTGGTGGGAGGCTTGTTTTTCAGGAAAGCCCATACCTTGATACTTTGTGATTGGGCAGTGGGTCCAGAAGGTTGTTACATTCTCTGAGCCAGGAGAAGGCTATATAAACGCTGAGGAGAGGCTTTGCTTTGGGGCTCACTTTGAGAAGTGTTGTGTGATTTGACCAGATGAGACTCTGGGAAGCTGTTGTTGAGAGCCCCCCGGCTTTGAAAACCCAGATGTTGATGCTTCCCTCTCTGGTAACTGTGATTTGGTATTGATATAATGGTTGGACAGTTTGGAAGCCTGCCTTGTTTGATTTGTAAGTTCTGTAACTCTGAAGTTTGGGGTGCTGACCTTTTTCCCCTGAACTAGGTAATGTGTGTTTGTTTGATTAAAGTAAGCTTGTTAACCCATTTTGAGTTGCTTTCCTTTTGAAAAGCAGATCTAAGAACCTATATTGGCAGCTACCCTGGGGATATTGGGGTGCTTGCCACTACACAGTCTTGCTTTAATCAGTCAAACATATCATTAGTTCAGGAGAAAAACTTCAGAGTATACAGAGGTTACAAGCAAACAGAAATATTTCAAGCAGACGGGCCTCCAACTCTCCAACCATTACATCCATACCTAGTTGGTCACCAGAGAGGGAAGCATCAACATTTGGGTTTTTCAAAGCTCGGGGTCTCTCAACAGCTGCCCAGAGTCTTATCTGGTCAAATCACACAACACTTCTCAAAGTGAATCCCAAAAACAACACCTCACATCAAGGTTTATATAGCCTTCTTCCAGGGCAGAGAAGGTAACAACGCTCTTGACCCTCTGCCCAATCACAAAACACCAAAGTGTGGGCGTTCCTGATAAAAAAGCCTCCCACCACAGGCTCCAGGTACACTTAACCTAGGGGCAGGGAAGACCTTACACAATACAATCTTAGAAAGATGGCAACAACATAAATTTACATTCCCATTACACCATATTATGTTGAGAGCTGTGTTGAAGTGTAAAATGGATAATTTTGATTATTTTAAATTAAAATTTTCCTGTGTAATAAAACTTATGTAGCCAAGAATGGAGGGAATGCAGAAAATTGGGAAAAAAACCTCTCAGACAATCTCCCAGAGAGAATGTGATTGGGTTGGAATATTGTTGTGGTCTAAGCAATGATGAGCTGGTAGATTTAGAAAACTATGGAAAGTCTTGAATATGTGAAGGAAGATACTTTCCCCCTAATCTGTACAAGTGGAAATAAACATAATGCAATCTTATGTATATATGTGTATATATTGTGTACATATATTGGATATATATATATATGTATGTATGTGTGTGGATGTGTATATATATATATATGTATATGCATATATACACATACATATGTGTCCATCCATCTATCTATCTGTCCATCCATCCATCTATCTGTCCATCCATCCATCCATCAGTCTATCCATCTATTATATCAGTACTCAGTTGTAGCCTTCTTGGGTAGGGGAAGAAGGGGAAATATAAAGTAAAAAGTGCACAGCAGAGGATAAAAAAATTCAAGGAAGCAAAGAAAAGATGGACAGCTTTGAAAATAATGTATAGTATTCATTATTTAGGTTTTCTTGAAATGGAAATTTATTGCTTCATATTGAATCGTTTTATGCTTTTTTCATTGATTATTTTGCATTTAAGTTTAAAATAAATTTTAAACTTAAAAATTAAATTAAATTTAAAATAAAATTTAATTTATTATTAATTATTATTAATTTAAAAATTAAATTTAATTTAATTTAAAATAAATTTTAAACTTAAAAAAGATAAAAAATACATTTTAAACTTAAAAAAAGAAAAATCCCTTTAAAACATTTTGCCTATCTTTTTTCAAGGAACTCTCCATTCTCCCAACACAGCGTAGAGAGATGTTTCACATGTCCTTTTATCTTCTGTAATAGGAAAATCAACTTTAATTTTGAGTTAACATACCTACTTTTGGACATGGAAGAAAAACAATCTATTTATCTCTCTATCTATAGATATATACCATTTTCTGTAGGCCACTCTAAAATTCTCTTTGGTTTCCATAATTACTAAAAGTGGAGTCCTTAACTGTTTGTCTTTCTTGTGGATAACTTCCATTGCCAAATGGCAATTTGCCTCAAAAGGGCAGGGTAATGGGGGGATGTGGGACTTTGAGGAGTATATCCTTAGTGAGGTAATGAGAATGATTTTCTTCCAAAAGAGTGTTGGGGGGGGGCGGATAGGTGGTGCAGTGAATAGAGCACTGGACCTGGAGTCAGGAGGAGGACCTGAGTTAAAATCTGGCCCTCAAACACTTAATACTTAACTAGGCCTGTGACCTTGGGCAAGTCACTTAACCCCAATTGCCCTGCCTTCCCCCCCACCCCCCAAAAAGGGAAAAAAATAAGAGTGTTGGTTTGTCCAGCTGCCTTCATTTATGAATAGAAGGTTTCTGCTGAAGCTCTAAACCAGACGGAAGCTGTTTTCAGTTTTTGTTCTGAGAAAGTTTAACAGAAGTCTACTTCCAGCCTCTTCTGATCCATTTGCTAAACGCAAAGCTAACTTCTTAGCTTAGCTTTGCTTTTTTTATTCCTTTGCTCATTAATTAGGCTTTAAAATCCTCTTCCAGTTGCTTTATCTCTGCTTTGATGTCTTATTCTTATACAAGTCAAATTAACCATATTATCCAGGCTGTTACTAAGGTATAGGAAACTGTATTGATTTGGTAAGACTTATGCTATGGGGCAGGAGAATGATTATGCACAGATTGGGGGAGAAAAAAATGGTAGTGTCACTTTTTGCTAAAAAAGACTTTGCTTTCAAATACCTACAATTAGAATGTCATTAATATACTGTCACTTTCAAACTGAGAAGCAGAATGCTTGCTTTTATTTAAAAATTACCTTTCATGTGAAACTATGAATCCCTATTATATAAAGCTTGCTTTTTGTATATGATATATTCAGTTATATTTTATGTAGACATAATGTATAATAAGTTTAATATGTTAATTTCAAAGCTATTCTGCTTGTATTAACTTCCTTCTATATTTTCTGGTCTCTTCCATGTTCATGACTATTGTTAGCTCATCTTTTCCCCCAACTTCCCCTTTGGGAAAAAGCAAAGCAAAACAAACAAAAGCCAACACAGCCCTTGTAACAAGTATACTTAAGTAAAACATATCCACATATTTGCCATGTCCAAATATTTATGACTCATCCTGCATTTTGAGTCTATAACTTCTCTATTAGGAATTAGGTAGCATACTTCTGAAGTCATTGTTAGTCATTGCACTGATAGATTTCTCAAGTCTTTCCCAGTTACTTTTCATTACATTATCATTGTTATTATATGTATTGTTCCCCTAGTTTTATAAAATATTTTATTAATTGGTTGTTGCTACAGTAAATGTATGTCTTTATGTAAACCAATGACATTCACTTTATGGGTCTCTGTAATGGAAATGCAAATTTAAAGATCTTCCCTGCCCCTAGCTTAAGTGCACCTGGAGCCTGTGGTGGGAGGCTTATTTTTCTGGAAAGCCCACACCTCGATACTTTGTGATTGGGCAGTGGGTCCAGAAGGTTGTTACATTCTCTGAGCCAGGAGAACGCTATGTAAACCCTGAGGAGAGGCTTTGCTTTGGGGCTCACTTTGAGAAGTGTTGTGTGATTTGACCAGATGAGACTCTGGGAAGCTATTGTTGAGAGCCCCCCGGCTTTGAAGACCCAGATGTTGATGCTTCCCTCTCTGGTAACTGTGATTTGGTATTGATATAATGGTTGGACAGTTTGGAAGCCTGTCTGTTTGATCTGTAAGTTCTGTGACTCTGAATTTCGGGGTGCTGACCTTTTTCCCCTGAACTAGGTAATATGTTTGTTTGATTAAAGTAGGCTTGTTAACCCAATTTGAGTTGCTTTCCTTTTGAAAAGCAGATCTAAGAACCTGTGTTGGCAGTCACCCTGGGGATGTTGGGGTGCTTGCTGCTACAGTCTCATATAAAATATTCCCCACTTAATTTTCTCCACATATACTCAAGCATTTCTAATACATATGGTACTAATCAAGCTTCTGATTTCAGTAATCTCTGGTTACAGTATCATGTGAGTTGTGTTAACTCTAAGACTTAGTGCTGGTTAATGTCAGTGACAGGAAAGAATAATTTTAAAAGTTAATGAATTATGTTTCTACTTGTACTTTAATTTCCAAAGCTAATTTAGTGTATTGTGTATTGTGTCTAGATTAGAAGTATAGGAAATTGTTGACTGAGCTTGACACTTCATGGTGAAACATAAGACTTGGAAATCCACACATTTTCATTCATTAATGGATTGTTAATTAATGGAGCTTTAGTCTTAAGCAATTAACTTGAGAAAAGAAGATGTGAGCACAATTGAAGAATCATATTGTTTTCTTCCCTGGCTTGTTTTAAAGGTCAAGTGATAAATCTTTATGCATTTTGGGGGACTCCACACATGAGTGTGTGCATGTGTGTGTAACATAACCTGGATTCATCCCACATATATTCAGCTATCTAATTTTACTATTATCTGGGCCACATCATTCTATCTTGTCCACAAAGATTTCATAAGATCGTAGAATGGTGAGGTGGAAGGAGTTCTCTGTTCCAACTATCTCATTTTACAAGTCCTGTGACTCCAGATTTATTGCTTTTTCCACCATTCCATGGAAGACTTGGCCAAATGTCTTGCTGAAATATAGGTGCACTATGTGTATGGCAGTCTCTTGATTTCCCAGGCTAGTTCTCTTGTCAAAACAGTAAAAAGTTATTCTGGTATGACTAGTTCTAAATGAGTCTATCCTGTCTGATTTGTACATAGAGAAGAGTGGAAGGATTTGTTTTGAGATTATAAGTATGTTTGGGATTTGTGTTGTGTGATTTTTCCTGCTGAATCCAGAAAAATGTTTACATGGTTTAAATTGAGCTTTTAAGAATTAAAGGGCCAATATGTGTCTAGATAGAAGAGTGGGGCCATTTGGTGAACAGAGAGAAGACTGATTACCTGATCACAAGTGTGAGATAAAGAGTACTCCAGATGGGGATCTTTGAAAAAATTTCCTGACTGAAGAAATGATAAAATTGAGGGGAAAAAAGGCAAGAACCTCAAAAAAAATGGGGGATGGAGTGGCTAATAGTGTACATGGACTTAACCGTAAGTAGAATTCCTAGGAATTCATCATTCTTGACTCTTGCATCTTTACCTAATTTTGTCAGCTTCTATTATCCTTGTTTGGTTTTATGTCACATGAAGCCTTCCCTGTGCTACCAGATGTAGAAGTAATTGCTTCATATTAAATCTTCCATCCCTAGTTGATCTTTTTCCATTGTTGCTTGAGGGGTCATGTCATCAGTCAAAGTTTAATACTGATGAAATATAGATTTAAAAAATTAGAAAACAGCTTTCAAGAGTATAAATGATTTTCCAGCTGGAATTGACACTTCCTTGGCAAAGAGTATATTCAATATTAATAAAGAAAATTGATGCTCATCAGACCTGAAAAAAACCCAAGGTTTATTTTCTTTATGATATTGTTTATTTTTTGATTTCTCAAAGAGTATAGTAACATTTAAATATTGGTCAGATGTGGTGGCACATTCCTGTAATCCCATCTACTGGGGCAGCTGAGGTTGGCAGTTCTCAATTATAGTGGACAGTGTTGATCAGTGTCTGTTCTAAATTTGGGATTAATACTATGAGCTCCTGGGAGTTGGGGGTCCATCAGGTTGCCTAAGGATGAATGAATTTACTTAGGTCAGAAACGGAGCAGGTCAAAACTTGCTTGGTGATTAGTATTGAATTTAGGCTTGTGAATAGCCTAGTACTTTCAGAATGGGTAAGAGATGGACATCCAGTCTTTAATAATTTATTTGTTTGTTTTTTATTTATTTATTAGTTAATTTTTTTCTTTTTCTTTTCTTATTTTTTGAAAATGTTCAATCTTTTCAAGGTAGTTAGTACTTCAGTAGAATTAGCATCAGGATGTAGTCTAGATAGATTTAACAAAATGTTTTATGACTTATTTTCCTTGCCTTCTTTTGAGGCATTTATATGCATAGTTGTCAGTGATGTTTATTGAATATCACTGGTGGGCAGAACATGCTTTGAGAAGTTTGAAATGGAGGAGGCATGGTCTTTGATTCTGAAAGAGCCTGTCACTGAATATTTTTGTTGATCAGTTGTTGCAGTCATGTCCGACTCTGTGATCCCATTTTGGGGTTTTCTTGGTAAAGATACTGGGGTGATTTGTTGTTTCCTTCTTCAGCTCATTTTAAAGATGAGGAAACTGAGGGAAACAGGGGTAAGTTGAATGGTCACACAGGGGTACATAGCTTGTAAGTGTCTGAGGTTAGATTTGAACTCAGAAAGAGTCTGCCTGACTTCCAGGCTGGTTGCTCTATTCACTGTGCCACCTTATTGTGGCACTTACTGTGCCTTATTGTTAGGTAGTTATTCTGTCATGTCCAACTCAACATGATGCCAGGGACTTTTCTGTCCACAGGGTTTTCTTGTCAAAGATACTGGAGTGGTTTACCATTTCCTTCTACAGTTTTTCCACATTAAAAAAAATATTTATTTAGAGTTTATACCATTTAGTTCCAGAAGCTTTTGAGTTTTATGTCTCCTCCTCTCTTCCCTCCCTCCTCCCCAAGATGTCATGTAATCTGATATAGACTCTATGTGTACATTCATATTAAACATATTTTCACATTAGTCATGGTGTAAACAAGAACTGTAATCAATGGAATGAACTGCGAGAAAGAAGAAACAAAACAAAAGAGAGAGCAAATAGGGGAGGCTAGGTGGTGCAGTAAGCAGAGCTTCGGCCCTGGAGTCAGAAGGACCTGAGTTCGGATCCGACCTCAGACACTTAACGCACATACAAATAAAAAACCTAGCCTGTGACCTTGGGCAAGTTACTTAACCCCAATTGCCCTCCAAAAAGCAAAAAAAAAAAGAGAGAGAGAGAGCAAATAGTATGCTTCTATCGGTGTTCAGACTCTGTAATTCTTTCTCTGAATGTGGATAGCATTTTTCACCATGAGCTTTGGAGTTGTCTTAGAACTTTGCGTTGTTGAGAAGAGCCAAATCTGTCAAAGTTGGTCATTGCACAGTATGACTGTAACTGTGTACAATGTTCTCCTGGTTCACTCAGCATCAGTTCATATTAGTCTTTTCCATATAGCACACTAGTATTCCATTTCATTTACATCCCACAACTTGTTCAGTCATTCCCCAATTGATGACCATCCTCTCAATTTCCAGTTCTTTGCCACCACAAAAAGACCTGTCTCCATTTTACAGATGAGGAACTGAGGCAAACTGGTAAGTGACTTGCCTTGGTCACACAGCTAATAAGTGTCTGAAGTCAAGTTTGAACTCATATCTTCCTGATTCCAGGCTTGATGCCCTATCCACTTTACCACCCAACTTCCTTATCACTGAATATGTTTATATATATTTTAAATTTCTATTTTTAGGTTTTCAAATTGTTACCTCTTGTTAGCCTTGCACCTTTGTATGGTTTTCTACAAATAGCTTCCCTTTGCTCTCTTTTACCCTCATTTTTGTCAACGATTCCTCCTGACTTAATCTTTTGGTCCTGTTACTTATTTTTTTATACCTGATATGAATTTTGTGAGATTTCCTCCTTCTCCTCTATATGTGATTATGTACAGACATTTTAGAGGAGGATGATTATGTTGTATGTCGTAAGGCGGCTAGGTGGCACACTGGGTAAATAGTTGGACCTGAAGTCAGGCTGACCTGAGTTCAAATTTGGTTTCCTTATCTGAAAATGGGCATAATAATAGCACCTACCTCTCAGGGTTGTTGGGAGGATCAAATGAGATACTGTTTGTAAAGTGCTTTGAAAATCTGAAAGTGCTATATAAATGTTGGCTATTATTATTTTTAATTACTAGAGGATAGAGACTATGTTGTGCATGTTTCTTTGTGTTTAATATATTCCATACTTTATGAACACTTAAATATTAAATAACTATTATTGTAAAATTATAAACTCAATCGACTATCTCATCAGTTGAGTATTCTTGGAACTTTGTACTTCTAGACACTGATATTATGATCAGGTCCCTGTAAATTTATAGACACTTGTGTGTTTTCCTCCTGTTTTGAGATGGAGAGAGAGCATGGTGAATTGGGCAAAGCTGATATTGTAATCAGAAAGACTTGAATTTAAGTCCTAATGGACACAGTTTGACTATGGGACCCTGGGCAAGTCACATAACCTTCAGTGAGTGCCCTAGGCAATTCTCCAAGATTCTAAGATAAGGAGAAATGGTTGCCAACAACATTGGTAGAAGGAATCTCTTCACTAGGAGTGAAGACACTACTATTCCAGTAATGTCAAACTCAAAGACTTCAGGAGCTGCTTGAAGTCTGTATATTAACTTAGAAAACCATGTATCAACATTACCTACTTTTATTTCTATTTTTTTTATTTTTAAAAAATTTTCCCAATTGCATTTTATAGTTCGCAGTTAAGGTGGGATGGGGAGTGTCTCTCATCCTGTGTTAGACAACTCTACTCTACACCAATGGAATCACAGGTCAGGTTAAAAAACAAACAAGCTGTCCAAAATGAGAATGATATAGTAAAACAAGCAAGGATTCCTGGGCTAGGTGTAAGGAAACCCAGATTCTAGTTCAGGTTATACTTGTAACTTGCTGTGTAGCCTTAGGCAATTAAACTTAACTTTCTGGGCCTTACTTTCCCTATTTCTAAGAAGATAATGTTAGACCAGATGATCTCTGCCACACCTTCCAGCTCTAATACCTTATAATTTGATGTTTCAAAGCCCCACCGCCTGTTCTTATGTTGTTCAATGGGCCATTTGCATTTTTTGCCATTTGCATTCCTACTGTATTGCTAAGAGCTAATTAAGTAAATGAGACCAACAATTATATTCTGCTTGCATGGAAGATATAATTTCTCCCGAGTACCTTACACAGAAACCTATAATTTTAAAGAAAATATTTGGCCAATACAATGAGTCTTTGGGAACCACAGATTTGAACTGGAAGATTTTTATTATTGACTTTGCAGTACCTTTCCTTTTCTTCTTGTTTATAGCTGAGACTGGGAAAATAGGAAAACAAACGATTGAAGTAAGCTGCTTTTAGGAATGGTTTTCTGAGTTAAAAAAAGTATATACTATGAATCAAAGAAGGAAAAAAAATTGTATTTTCAGTATCATAGGGAATAATGTTGGTTTGTTAATTCAACATTCTTGAGTTTCTTAGGGGAAATTTTTTCAATGAAGTGGCAGGAAACTTGTCGTCTATTAAGGGCTGTTTTCAGTTTTCATTCCAAACATATGTGCACTTCCTATATGCAAGGCCTAGTACTAGGCTCTGGGGAAGGTATCAATATAGAGACAACACAGAACCTACTCATATGGTATCTCTGATCTAAAATGGGGAAATAGGTACAGGAGAATTGTGAATATGAGGGAGTGAGATTAGTGCAGAGAAGAGATCTTTAGATGTTTAAATATCTGAATTTAAAATTCTAGTTTATTTAAAGTTAATGTAAAATTCATGATTCTTATCATTTAATATATATTTAGCATGTATTTATGTAATATATAATCATACTATATATGTGATATATTATTTTAATAAATATTGTTTTAATATTAAATGTAATATTTAAATTACCTTAAAAACTACACATTTAGATATCTAGGCAAAGTGCTATGTAAAATAGAAAAAAGTCCCAGTTTCACTCAAAGTTCAGCTCAAAAGCCATCTCTTACATGAATTAGTACAGTACAGGCATTTGGAGTTAGAGGGATTTTTGTTTGAAACCTGGTTCTGCCTCTTGTGATCTATGTGACCTTGGACAAGTCACTTCACTTCTTAAGGAGTTGTTCTCTTCACTGAATTTTTTCCCCTCCATTTTGTTAATTGTGTTTTTAAAGGAATTGATCAATTTTTCTTCTACTTCTCTAGTTTGACTTTTGAAATCCCTCTTGAGACCTTCCAAGAATGCTTTTTGGTGTTGAGAATAGTTCATATTCCCTTTTGAGGTTTCCGATGTGGATAAGTGTCAATATTGTCCCATTCAGAATTCATATTTTGATCTCCCCTGCCCCCCATAGTAAGAATCTATGATCATTGCTTTTCTAAGATTTTTTTGCTCATTTGTGATTTTCATTTTCCTGGATTTTAAAATGGATCTCTGCTTCTGGGGCACAGAGGACTCTGTCCCATGCTTCTTGTACGGGGGAATAGGGGCTTAGTTACTGGCTTTGTGTGCTATGGCCTTCTGGCAGCTAGAAGCTATATAATGTTGTAGCTTACCTGGTGCTGAACTGGAGCTGGCTAGTGTGTACTGAGGCCAGGTGAGGACTTCCTGTGTTTCCCTGAGGGCTACACTGAAGCTTGTTTTGTGAGGTGTGGGGGAGGGTTGGTTTGGCTCTTGGAGGTTTCCTCCTTTCCTAGGGCTACACTAGAGCACTGGTAGGCTCAGCTGCTGGTGGATGCCCATCTGTGCTGGTGTCTGCCAATTCCCCTGGCAGTGCAAAGGCATGCCTGGGGTCCTGGTGTTGGTGTTTGCCAGCTCCACCACCCTGGGGTTCCAGATTTCCCTCTGGTCTGCTGAGATGGGGCTTGCTACTGGCTTGCTGGGCCACCTCCTGTCCTGTACAGGTTCCCTTCAGCCTTGGCAAGAGAAATCTTTCCTGTTAATCCCCTGTTCCCGCCCCCCCCAAGCTAAAAGCCTTCTATACCCCCCCTTTCCTACTGCTTCCACTATTAAAAGATATTTCCTGGGGCACTATTTTCTGTGTTTTTCAAACTCAACAAGGGAGAATGGGGAGTGAGCAACTTACTGTTTACTCCTCTATCTTGGCTCCTGGAAGTTTAAATAGGTGACTTCCAAACATTCAGTCTGTGGGCTGGTAGCCCCAGGAGTAGCTTTTGCCACTCTTGCAGGCCCTGTGCAGGACTGTGCCTCTCTCTCATCCAGTTCTGACAGACCCCCATCCTGTGCTGAGAGGTCTAGGAACTGCCACCCCTGCCCGTGATTCAGTCAGCTGGTGTTTGCTCCAGCTGCACATGGTTGAGTCTGTGCTGCTGTAACCAGCCCTAGACTACACTCCTCTTCCAGCCTGGTACAACAGATCCTTCCTGTGGACCCTCCAGTCTGTCTTGGGCTAGAAATATGCCACACTCTGTCTCCTTATGGATTCACTTTTTAGAGGTATGTGATGGATTTTGTGGGAGAGTTAAGGTTACCTGCTTTCATTCTGCTGTCTTGGCTCTGCTCCTCTGAACTTGACCTTAAAGGTCCTTTTCAACTACATGGCTCTGATCCTATGAAGTCTTTCCTGATTTTCCAGCTGCTAGTGCCTTCCCTACAAATTATGTTGTACTTTTAAATATATACCTATAATGAGACATGTCTCTATCAACTAAAGGTTCTTTAAGGACAGAAATTATTTCAATTTTTTCCATTGGGTCCCTTGCATCTAGCATAGTGTTTGGAACATGATATATTTCTAATAAATACCTGCTGATTGAGGGAAGGATCAATTGCCATTTAATTGATTTTCTTTGTAGTATTTTACTTTATGCATTTACTAAAAAGTCTGACAAAGTCAACTGCTTTCAGCAGACTGCCCAAGGTCCTTGACACAAAAAAAAGATGAAGATCCCTTTTTCTAGGCAAAGACCATAAAGTGCAAAGATTCCAACAATGTGACACAATAGGCTTATGAATGACTCTAATGCTCTGAAATTAAGAAAAAAGTAAAAACTGCTGAAAACCTCATAAGTTAGACATACATCTACAAATTCATTTTAATCAAACTTTCTAAGTAAGGATATTTTTGTATTTGTATCAACAATGACGCTGTCAAAACATTCCTTACAAATAAAAAGTTTTCTCCAGTAACAGCTACATATACTTCAGATAGAGTTACAGAAACTTCTCAATAAACACATGTTATTTTGTAAGGTAAAGTCCCCCAATCAATGTCTGAAAGCAACATGCTGATGTGATCTTAAAGGCTTTGATCCATTTGCCACCAAATATACCCCTACTCTATTCTCCAGGGTTTCTCTCTCTCGGTACCTAGGCTTGAACTTCATTCAGCTTTAAGGATAAAACCAAAAACATAACCTGTTTAATCATAAATGTGTCCAATAAAGCAAATATCAATTCTGTCACAGGCATTTTTATTAACAGACCATTAGAATAATAATCATGGTGTAGAGACCTTTAGTTCATTCTTCTAATAAGCCTGTTGATCTGGTTGGGAAGGATCAGTTTCAGCTGGGGATATAGGTTGGTGCAGGAGATGAGGTCAGAAGGAGAACTTCATAAAGGAAGACACACCCAAGTTAGGTCTTGAAGGAAGGGAGAGGCCTCAGCAAATGGAGACTGGGCAGGCTGTCCATTCAAGGCATGGACTATAGTGTAAGAAAGGGCATGAGAGAAGGCAGCATTAGACTGAGGGACCTCAAAAAGAAGTACAGTTTTGGTGGAAATTTCCAGTATGTTAAAGTGAATAATATTTGATAAGACTGGCCCTAAATTGTTGGGGACATTGATTTGAGAGGGATGAGCGCTCCAGGAGAGCCCTATATGGAAAAATGACATGGGGATTGGAGTGGTGCATTAGCAAGGTTATTTGGGCAGTGGTATGAATGATAATTGAAATGCAGATAGATTGAGGGTAGGGAGGTGAGCAAGAAGACTATTTCAGTTATTTAGATGAGGATAGATAAAAGTCTGATCTGGGGTGATTGGAGTGGAAAGGAAAAAAGGTTGTAGAAGTTGTTGCTATTGTGGTTCATCCTTCTTTCTCAAAGAGGAGCAGTGTCCTCAGTAGGGTGATGTCTTACTTGCAAGTGAATTGGATTTAAGTGAGGCAGGGCTGTGCAAAGTCATTAGCCTCACTCTCTCCTCCAGAGTCATCTGAGTCCAGTGGCAAGACATAGGTCAGGATGACTGAAGATGGACCCAGATGCAGTGGGAGACTTTCACCTTTTTAAGCTAAGGTGTTTCCTAGGTCTCAGTTTTTTTGAGGCATTCAGTGATTTAAGGCTAGGTAAGAAATGAGGCAAAAGATGGCCTAGTTTGCTTACTCAAAAGAAAAAAAATCAATCTGTAAGGGAAAAGGGTTTCTGGTCAGAGCTGAAACAATTACTATTTACACTTACTCTGAGCCATTAAAACCCAAACAGTGACTAAGTGAGGCTTGGGTTGGGATCTATTATTGGCCAGTAGGTGAGAACCAGAGTGATTTGGATTTAAGGCACAGTCAAATAGCTCTATTTGAATGCCAAGCAACTTTTTCAAAATTTGGTTTTCCAGAACTCTATTTCAAGAAATCAGAGATGAAATTATATGGGACATAAGAATTAATTGTCCCGATTATAAAAAGATAGAACGAATAAGTAGAGAAGAGAAAAATAATCTAGTCCCTAAATCCCTAAGATATCTTGCAAGGTTTAAGTCATCAAAATTTATATTCCTTTTGGCAGAGCACCCACATGTAAGTGTATAATTCTCCATGTAGACAGAGGGAGGGAAGGAAGGAATGAAAGAGGAAAGGGAGGAAGAAAAGAAGGAAAGAACAGCATTGCTTAACTGAACTGGCCATTTGTGTCTCCAAATGGGGTACAGTAGTGGGGCAGCTACTACTACAACTGGATTGTTATTCATTCTTCCTTCTCAAAGAGGACCAATACAATCAGGAGGGTGATGGCTTGACTTGCAAGTGAATTGGATTTAAGTGAGGCAGGGCTATGCAAAGTTATTAGCCAGAAATAAGTCAGGATGGCTGGAGATGGCCCCAGATGCAGTGGGACAGCTTGGCCTTTTTAAGGTAAGATATTTCCTAGGTTTCAGTTTGTAACACCCATTCAATGATTTAAGACTAGGTAAGAAATGAGACAAAAGATGGATTGTAGAAGTAAAATTGAAAAGATAGTTTAGCTAATTGTACCTTCTCTCTTCCTTAGTCTATATATTTAAAGATAATTCACAGATAATGAGCCTAGGCTATTGGGAAGATGATGTTACCATGATTAGAAACAGAAAAATTAGTGGAAAAGGCAGGTAGAATATGAAGTTGGTTTTGGCTCTGTTGAGTGAGAGGTGATAGTGGGAAATCTAGTAGAGAGTTGGAATGATAGAACTTAAGTTCTGGGGAAATGATGGATAGAGTAGAGAAATTTGGGACCATCTACACATAGATGACAATTGAAGCTCTGGTGGTCAGTGAGGTCACAAATGGAAAGATAATAGAGGCAGAAGGATAAAGGGTAGAGGGCCTAGGATCAATCTTTGAAAATGTTCCATTTTTGAAGGCATTATGAATAGTTAGTAAAAATGAATCAGAGAATGATCAGCCAGAGAGGTAGGAGAAAGTTCAGAGTTCACTGACATGGAAGCCAAAGGAAGGAAGCAGCATGAAGAGGTAGTAAGTAGTGAAATTAAGAAAGATGAGAAAAAGCATAAAAAGCCATCATATTAAGAGAAAAGAGCTTATTTGTGACTGTGGAAGAAATTATTTCACTAGAAGAGAGACAAAAATACCATGAGGGGGTGCTAGAATAAAAAGAAGGGCTTTTTCTTAAAAACTGAAAGAAGAATAGATAGATCTGAACATATTTACAAGATAAGGGGAGGGTGGAGAGAGAGAGAGAGAGAGAGAGAGAGAGAGAGAGAGAGAGAGAGAGAATGAGAATGTGTTTGTGTGTAAAGGTGAATGAGAGAGGCAGGAGATGGAATGGTGTATGATTGATAGATCAGTGTCTTTGAGGAGTTAGGAGGGGATGAGATTGAGAGTATAGGTGGAGAATGGTTAGTTTTGACAAGAAACCTTTCTCTGAGCCTGAAGATCGATGAGGCTATTGGAAGGTTTAGAGAAGGGAAGATGATGAGTTCATGACATATAGCCTCAATCTTCTCATTGAAGTAGGAGATCAGATTATCTGCCAAGAGTGGGAGAGGACAAGGAGGATATGGAGTATATTTTGAAGCTTGAGACAAGAAAGTTTGGAACAAGACTATGGGAAATGTGTCAGGGAATCAATGATATAAATAAAACAACTATTGTGCAGAACTGGAGGCCTATTTGAGATTAGGCAGAATGATTTTGTAGTGGAAACAATTAATAAAATTTTAGGAATCACTCCAACAACTCCAGCAGTTTAGGTCTAGAATTAGAATTGTTGACAGCAGGAATAGCTCAGAATTGAGGGTTAGCAGGGTGGAAATATAGGAGATCAACAGATCAAAGGTTACCTTGCCAAAGGAGAGGGCATGATTGAAGCAGTTGCATGTAATGTCAAGACTTAGGAAGCTAAAAATGAATCCAAAACAGGGTTGATAGACTAGTTAAATATGGAAAAAAATAGAACTCAAGGCCAAAATGGAGAAAAACAGATATAGGAACAATAAAGGAGCATGGGGAGATTGTGGTTCAGAGATTTAATGATTAAGATTTTGGATGGGGAGTGGTGATGAAGTCTACAGAAAATGACTAGCTGAAATAAAATGAAAGTAGAAATCATAGACATCGAGGAACTGAAAAAACAAACACAAATGCTGTAGCTTTTTTTTATTTTTGGAGAGCAATTGGGGTTAAGTGACTTGCCCAAAGTCACATGGCTAGTAAGTGTGTCAAGTGTCTGAGGCCGAATTTGAACTCAGGTCCTCTTGACTCCAGGGCCGATTCTCTATTTATTGCACCACCTAGCCGCCCCAAAGGCTGTAGCTTTTAAAAAAGAATATATTAACTTCTGAGAATATTAAAGTCTTTGAAGAAGCTGGCAGTGGAAGAGGTGCAAAAAAACCCAACAACAGCACCAACAACTGTGATTTGGGTTTTCTCACAGCTAACATGAAAGATTAGGAATGTATCAGAGAAGCTTGTGGGTAAAAGGTGCTGCCTTAGTACTTAACATTTTCTAAGGGCATTACTATTTAAAAAATTCCCATTTGACTGTGAGAATTACTGCAAATATTATTATTCCCATTTTACAGATAGGGAAACCAAGGCTCATAGAGGTTAAGTTGCTTGCCAACGGTCACAGAGCTGACAAGAATTAGAAGCAGGGCTTGAGGTCAGGTCTTTCTGACTCTAATACATCACTAACCCCACTATGTCACAGAACATGCCTTTATAGAAGATAACAAAGATTGGGAGAATGTGGTATTTTAGGATGATATGAACTTCCAAGAAGGAATTGTTTAGTGATGGTGCAGGTGTGTGTAAGTGACAATTAGAAGCAAGGAATGTGCTGACCCTTCCTCTAGACTCCAGGAGACAAGAGTTGGAAAAAAAAGTGGCCCAAAGGAAAGCAACGGTTTAGTAACTTAATTAGTGAAGTTCTATCTAGTAAGAACCTTGAAATCAAAGAAATAGATACTTTAACTTTTATAAAATTAGCATTTAGAAAGAAAACTCTTTGTTTTCTGTTTTGATCCTCACAACGACCGTATGAGGTGGTATTATTGCTCCTGTTTTACAAAAGAAGAAATTAAGACTGGAGAGTCTAACGCACTTGCCCAGGGTCACACAGCTAATAAGAGTCTAAGGCAGGGTTCAAACTTCAGACCCTTCTGACTCAAAGTCCAACATGCTATCTACTATGCCATCTAGCTTCCTATTTTATGAATATCTTTTGGTTTTGTATCATTTCATTTATATTATATATTATTCATATCATTGTTGCATTTCATAATATATGTTTCCTTTTCCCTTCCTAGAGAACTATTCTTTATGGTAAAGAATAAAAAAGAAAATAAAACAGTTCAGTAAAATTAATCAATACTTCAGCCAATTCTGGCATTATATTTAGTGTTCCATGTCAATAGTTTCCTGCAAGGAAGTGAGTGAGGTACATTATCATATCTCTTTTAGGATCAGATTTGGTCATAAAATTTTATAGAATTCAATTATGATCGTAGGTGAAAGATGAGATGACTGAGAAAGCAAAGGTTTGATCTTCTGATTTAGTATTCATTTATTAAGCAATGTATATAGCAATTGTCCAACAAAGCAAGACAAGCCCTCAGCTTAGGCTTGAACCCTGAATACGGGGGGAAACAGACTTTTATACATTAAAAACGATTAATGAAACATGTACAATTAATTAAAAGGAAATGATACAACATTGGGTAATTTGATTTCTGATTAGATGAAAGATTAGGGATTTTCCAGGTTGGGAGAGGGAGAGCAAACAGGTTGCAATTCCCTGAATTCAGAAAAAGAGGTGCCACACTCCCCCATAGTGTCTGTAAATGATCAAAGGAACATGGAGACAATAAGTGATTGGTCATTATGGGGCCACCTAGGTCCTTAGCGAAAGGTCTCTAATCAACATGTAGAGATGGTCAAGTTTCTCAGTCATATGAGGCTAGATTCAAACAATACAATAAGGTTTTCTTATAATTACTATAGTTGAATATAGTTTTTTTCTCAAAAGACAGAAATCGGACTAGACTTATAATTGAATAGAAGAGGAACTGCGTTAACTCCAGAATTGTGTCATAAGAGGGACTCGTTGTGGTTCACTCATTTCTCACAATTAACCACTTGCTGTCCTAATCCCCTCAGTGCTCTCCATAGGTCTTTTTTTTTTTTTTTAAAGCAATTGGGGTTAAGTAACTTGCTCAAGATTACGTGGCCAGTCATTATTTATTTGTGGGTGCTCATTTTCTGAGGCTGGATTCAATCCTGGGTCATCCCAACTCCGAGGCCGGTGTTCTTACTGCGCCACCTAGCCACCCCAAAACTTTTTTTTTTTTTTGCTTTTTGGAGGGCAATTGGGGTTAAGTGACTTGCCCAAGGTCACATGGCTAGTTTTTGTGTGTTAAAGTGTGTGAGGCCAGATTTGAACTCAGGTCCTCCTGACTCCAGGGCCAGTGCTCTATCCACTGTGCCACCTAGCCACCCCTCCATAGTTCTTTCTGTGCACATAGTTGCAGTCTTTGGATATATTGTTTTCATGGTTCTGCTTATTCCATTTTGTGTCAGTGTATCTTTGTCAAGAAAACACCAAATGGGGTCACAATGAGTTGGACATGACTGAAAAATGACTGAACAACAACAATGGAAGATGATTACAGGACCTCCTTTTCATAAAAGAGAAAATGGCCTCAGAATGGTAAAGAAACTTGAGGAGGATAGAGGAAGATTAAGTGCTATTGTCTTAAATACAGAAAAAAAAAACCACTTGAGACAATGTATTGTCACTTAGTTAATAGAGAGTGTCTGAAAGCTTAAAGGAAACCAGGAGTAGGACAAATAGGAAGAATGGAACAGAATAGCCCATGATTTTTACAGTGAACTCTTCACATCCAAAACAATAGCAGAACCACAATAGGACTCTATTATGTTTGTGAAAGATGTACTACATAAAAAGGTGGAAAAGGTAATAAAGAAGTAAGAGACTAAGAGGTCAAAGATGATCAGATCTATACACTAGATTTCTATGCTGGAGGCTATATAAAATTTTCAAAGCATTTAAGGATTGATTTTTAAGATTTTAAGGAGAGGTAGATTCCAAAGAGAGAGGTATATAGTGTTTGTTACTCCCTTTCCCTGCTTCTATTCCCCTTAAAAGGCAAATGAGTACATACTGATAACTACTGCCTTGCATATAGTTGCTTTCTCAGCTTTAGAAAAAAGTTTTATGAAGACTTGTTACCCTTATTTCATCCAGACTGGAGATACTCATGAATAAATGAATGAACGAATGAATGAATGAATGGTTTATTAAGCACTTATTATGAGAAAAATACTGAGGATGAAAGTAGAAAAGTGAGACAGTTCCTACTCTCAAGGATTTTACATTCTAATTGAGGAGGTAACATCTATGGAAAGTTTCAGTTAAAAGTTAGGAAACTTCTTGGGAAAAGTTCCAGATTCCAGTCCTCAGGGTATAACAATAAAACTTATTAGTTAATACTTATTCTTTAAATGGCATTTTCACTGACAAAATTATATTGATTAGTTATATTTGACAACACTGAGGATTTTGGTGGTAACAGCTTTATTTCCTAGGTCTTTAACTGGAACCAGTCTGTTTGTATCTCCATGGGAGTTGCTTCCCAGGATGATGGCTACAAGCACTGGGCTGGAAGCATTGCTATTTCCAAGGCTCTTGAGTCAGGATTCGGGGAGATGGGGGGCAAGATGGTGGTAGTGTTTTGACTTGCCTGGCACATGCTGCCTCTTATCACTCTCAGGGTACTACCCTACCCTAGAAGTTGGTTGACCATTGGTGATAGTGGCTAGTCTCTTCTCCACAGAATTTGTTTACTATGGATCATGGCTGTGAGAATGGTGCTGGAAGCAGGTCTGGTGATTTGGGGAATGCTGTTATATTCAATCATTTGGGGCAGTCCTGAGCTGTCTCTATCAGAGTCCTGGTAGAAATGGTTGTCAAGGTGGTTGTTTGACTTGTCTTGTATATGTTGCCTCCTCTCTTCCTCAAGGGGTCTTGCCTCTTAAGCTAGAATATCTCTATTGCTTTCTGTGTGGCGGTTGATGGGGATGACTGTCCCCTTGTAAAATCTTTGTAAACATCATCTGTGCACATATGGAGAATGTCTGTGATGAAAGAAGGGTACAAATAGGTTTGTTTTGTCAGTGATTTCCTAGAGTAGACCATTTCTATTTTGGTCTCTATATTAAGAGGTAGAGACAAAATGAGATTCTGTTTTCTCTGTTGTTTATTGAGTTATTGAGTTTAAGAAAGCATTTAACTTGGTATGCCTTCAAGGACAATAAAATCATGTCAATTCCATAGAGCCTTGAGACACAATATCCTCCTCAGTGAAATCAATAGGCATATGAAAGAGAATAGTCTAAATATCTACACTGGTGGGAAAAAAGCACTTACACAAATGTGTAAATCTTAGAAAAATGCTACAGATGGATAATGAGCTGTACCTGGAATTGAGTAGTAGGAAGAAATTGGGCTAGATTGCATTAGAGAACTACAATGTTTTCAATCATCCTAAAGTAGATGTAACTGATAAAGCTCTAGTGACTAATATAGCTGTCGATCACTGCAGTTTAAGAATTTAAAAAAAAAATTACCCAAAGAGTTAGAGGGAAATTCATGGAGAGTAAAAGCATTTATAATTAATGACTTGTGTGAAGTCGTTCAGTAATCACAACAGAGGACATAAGGCTGGCCCTTCAGTAAAAATGAGAAAGTACAGATGAATAAATTGGTTATATAAGAATGACCCAGAGAGACTAAATGAACAAGAGTTAGAACTCTGACTCATTATATTGGAGCTTTTTGGATAACTTATGGGAAAATGTGGGTGAGAACTGTACAGGATAAAGTATAGAAACCTTGGTATTAAAATCAGGGGAGGAAAGGCCAATCTAGCAAAGTTACAGGTCCATCAACTGATACACTTGATTAAAAGGTACCATGAAGAAGCAAGACTTATACAATCATTGCAAATGAATCAACTTAATTTCACCTTTTAAGTATAATCCCTTCCTATTCAATTGATCCTGTGCCCTCTGTCTATGTATACCTATACACATATATACACACACTCACATATGCATTCATATGCCCAAATACCCTCCTCCTATATAGACATATATTTGTATGTATACATATATATATATATATATATATATATATATATATATATACACACATTTATATTTCGTTCAACTAGCCTCATACTGAGAAAAGTTTCATAAATTATAATTATTGTTTTTCCGTGTCAGAATGTAAATAGTTTAACTTTGATAAGTTCCTTGGGATTTCTTTTCCTTGATTACCTTCTCATGCTTCTTTTGCTTCTTGTATCTGAATGTCAAATATTCTATTCAACTCTGGTTTTTTCATCAAGAATTCTTGAAAGTCCTCTATTTCATTGAATAACCCTATTTTCCCTTGAAACATGATGCTCAGTTTTGCTGGGTAGGTGATTCTTGGTTTTAATCCCAGGTCCTTTGCCCTGTGGAATATCATATTCCAAGCCCTTCAATCCCTCAGTGTAGAAGCTGCCAGATCCTGTGTTATCATGGTTGTGTTTCCACAGTATTGAAATTGTTTCTTCCTGGCTACTTGTAATATTTTCTCCTTGATCTGGGAACTCTGGAACCTGGCTATAGCATTCCTAGGAGTTTTCTTGTTGGGATCTTTTTCAAGAGATGATCAGTGGATTCTTTAAACCTCTGTTTTGCCCACTGGTTCTAAAACATCAGGGCAATTTTCCTTGAGAATTTCTTGAAGGATGATTTCTAGGTTCTTTTTTTTTTTTTGATCATGGCTTTCAGGTAGTCCAATAATTTTTAAATTATCTCTCCTGGATTTATTTTCCAGGTCAGTGGTTTTCCCAATGAGATATTTCACATTGCCTTCTATTTTTTCATTTGTTTGGATCTGTTTAATAGTGTCTCCATTTCTCATAAAGTCACTAAGCTTCCATTTGCTCCAATCTAATTCTGAAGGAATGATTCTCTTCAGTGAGTTTTTGAGATTTTTTTTTTTTTTGGTTTTTGGAGGGCAATTGGGGTGAAGTAACTTGCCCAAGGTCACACGGCTAGGTTTTTGTTTGTGTGTGCATTAAGTGTCTGAGGTCAGATCTGAACTCAGGTCCTTCTGACTCCAGGGCCAGCACTCTACTCACTGTGCCACCTAGCCACCCTGAGATTCTTTTTCCATTGGGCAAATTCAGCTTTTTAAGGCATTCTTCTCCTCATTGGCTTTTTGAACTTCTTTTGCCATTTGAGTTAGTCTGTTTTTTTAAGGTGTTATTTTCTTTAGTCATGTTGTTGACTCTCTTTTCATGATTTTCTTGCATCATTCTCATTTCTCTTCCCAATTTTTCCTCCACTTCTCTTATTTCGTTTTCAAAATCCTTTTTAAGCTCCTCTATGGTCATCATGTTTTTCTTGGAAACTTTTGGTAGAGGCGTTCTGACTTCATTGTCTTCTTCCTGTTCTATGCTTTGATCCTTTTTGTCCCCAAAATAGGAATCTAAGGTTTGACTGTTGTGCTTGTTTTGCTTCCTTTGCTTGATCACATTGCCACTAAATTACTTTACTTTTGAGCTTTTTGTTACAGTAGAACTCTGCTTCCAGAGAGGAGAACTTTGTCCCAGATTGCTGGAGTTTTTGCAGTTGCCAGAGCTATTGGTTGGGTGCCCTCTCTGAAGCCTCCACAGGCTCTGGCATCTGGTGACACACCCTGGGACTGCCACCCAAGACAGTAATCTAGATCCAAGCAGGTTAAAGCAAGAGTGATTACCCCTCAGACTGGTTGCTTGGTCCCCCTACAATCTGTAGGCCAGGAACTCTGAAGCAGTGGTAGCTGCCATGCCTCAGTCACTTCTCCCTCAGGGGGTAGAGGCTGGACCCACTCCTGGACCCCCCGTTCCCAAAGTCCACACTGACTTTTTACTTTGCTTTTGGCATTTATGGGTTTATAATTCTGGAAACTACCCCAGTTGCTGGTGATCCACTCTCAAGAAGCCCCTCCAGCTATGGCTGCTTGGGGGCCATGCTGGGGTTAAACCTGAGGACTCCTGCAGGGCTGTGTTCTGCTCCTAGCATCACAGTGTGCTGCTAGCACACTGTAATGAACCCTTCCTGTCTGTCTACTGGGCTGCCTTTAGCAGGACGTTTGTTTCTCTCTGTCACTTTGTGGGTTCTGTAGCTCTAAAATTTGTTTAGAGTCATATTTTATAGGTATTTGAGGTGGTTATGGAGGGAGCCATGGAGTTTTCCTGCTTCTATGCTGCCATCTTGGCTCCACCCCCCAAATGAATCATCTTAAAGAATTGTTTTAAGCAAAAATTATTCTCAACGTGGGGACCCATGAGGTCAAAACACTTTTTGTAATAATACTAAGACATTTTAATTTTTACCACAGTAAATATCACTAGATACAAGTCATATAAACAAAAGCTCTCTGGGGAGTTCTTAATAATTTTTAAGAGAGTAAAGGGATGTTGAGACCAAAACGTTTGAGAACTGTTTTAAAGAATTGAGCATTGAAGAAGCTATGCAAGTTAAGGAATATTGGTGGGGAGGGGGGCAGTGAACTTGCATAATAATATGCATGACCATATTTACACATATGTGTAAGTAAATGCATGATTATGGAGCTTCTCATATTGTGCCTATGAGTCCCAGGAATTATTTATGTCAGTTATCATTTCAAGGTTACATATGCTCATATGGTCCAACATTGGGGAAAGCCCATATAATCATAAGAGCTAGCATGTGCTTTTAATTTTGTAAAGTTGACTTTACCTCTTCTTCTCTCTTAATCTCACAATACCCCTGCTTGGTAGGTGATGTTATTATTGCAATTTTATAGATGAAGAAACGGAATCCAAAAGAGGTTTAAATGATTTGCCCAGTGTCTGAGGTAAGATTTAAATTTAGATCTTTCTCACTCTAAATCTAATACTCTATACACTGTGCCACCTAGCTGTCAGAGTGATCATTTCAACAAATGAATTTCAATAAATCATTTTGATAAATGAATCTCAAGATTTTTATTCTTATGATTGTTTTTTTGTATGAAATATATACAGTTCACAAAATTTGGTGGTATTTTGCCTCTTTTCACACAATTACAAAAATCATCTTTAGAACAGTGTTTAGTAGATTGCTGTGAATATCTTTTAAATCTGTATTTTAAGGTTTGGTGAGTTTTAAAATGAAATGTGGAAACAAAATCCGCAGAGCTGAATTTTTTCTTTTGCCTCAGGGGAAGAGGAGATTAAGAATGAAAATATTAAACTGTCATCCTTATTACTCTCTAGTAAGAGACTGTGGGGAATAGTAAACTTCCCTTTTAATAGGGCAGGTGAATGACAGGCTTAAGGTGTATAGCATTTTCTTCGAGTAGCTATTCTTGATGGGAAATTCTTTACATATTTCTTCATTTTTCAGCATAAAAATATATATCCATTAGTAAATGCAGAATAGTTAGCATAACTTTGACTTAGGAGGCTGTAGAATGATATTTTAATACCTAGAGAGCCATAATGGAAAATAAAGAGTAATTGTTTTGCATACTGCATTCTTTATTTTTCTCCATCTAGGGTTGCTTGTGTATAATAAACATGGAATACTGAAATTTTGTAGCTGAATTGGGATTGTTCTCTTATGCTAGACACTGAGTCTAGGATTCTTCAACATAAAACTATGCCCTGCAGTATGTAAGAGTAAGAAAATTATTTATTGTTTCTTATTCCTTTTCTTAGAAGATATGTGTTAGATGGCAAATATGAATCATATTACTGTCTAGAAATAGAGTGGCTTTGGGTCATGTTAATACATCTGAAATATCAACTAAATTTTAATACTTCCTAATGCTTCCCTATCTAAAACAAAGTAGAAATAAATATATATTTTTAAAAACAAAAACCATGGATTCACTTGATTTAGCTTGGTTGATTCAGAAACACCAAAATGAACTTGTAGATTTCTTGAAAAATTATTGTAGTTTCTTCTCTTCCTTAAAAATCAAAGTTAGGGGTGGGTAGGTGGTGTAGTGAGTAGAGCGCTGGCCCTGGAGTCAGAAGGACCTGAGTTCAGATTCGAGCGCAGACATTTAACACACACAGAAACAAAAACCTAGCCGTGTGACCTTGGGCAAGTTACTTAACCCCAATTGCCCTCCAAAAAGAAAAAAAAAGGAAAAAGAATCAAAGTTAACCACACCATTTTGAACTTACACAATAGTAATGGTTCCTTGAAACATGTGCCTTGCTAACTAAAAGTTGTTTAATTACATATTTTTTTTTTGGGAACAAAATTCCTTTGCAATCTTTAATGTATAATTTTCAGTTGTAATTTTCCCTCATGATCTACCATAGTATTTCCTGGAGTTGGTTATGGGTTCTAGTAGCTCCAACCAAATTCTAGAGAGAATTGCTTAAGAGATGTTCTCTTTCCCCTCATTCTTCCCAGATCATCTGGTGAACTTCAAAGGTTCAGAAGATTTAGATTTAAAATTGACATCAGTGGCAGCATTGCCATAAGAGCAGTGTCTGCTGGCAGTGTATGCATTGAGAATTCCCAGGTACAATGTATACATACTAGACAAAGTGAGGAAAGATAGCAGCTTCAGGACTTTTTCTGTAAGGATACTAACTCTGGGAGCCCGGAGGAGGGCTACACTAAGTTGCATGGCACTTCATGAATACTACATGAGGGGAGAAAAAAGAATTCCTTTTAAACCAGGAGCTGTTACCTCCTCATTTCTTCCATTACATGCAATTCATTCCTTCCAGTGCTTAAGAGAAGGCAAGTATCTTTTATAACTGTAGCTTGCAGTCTGCAGTCTTTTCTAAAATAATCGTGCCCCAATTTTACAATTATGCCAGCATGGATGTAACTAGAGTAAAAAAAAAAAAAGATTATGAAGGACAAGCCAAGAAGCTAGAATGAATGGAAAAATTCATTTATCTTCTAAGCTTGAGTTTACTTTCCCCTAAACTCTGTATATATTTGTGGTAGAATGTGTCTCAGATTTTTTTTTGATGGGGAAGTTGTTTTTGTACCAACTGCTTTTACTATACCACATTATTAAAACTAATTAGCTTTGCTTGATTGATAATCAATGAGGAACATACCAGATAGAGGTTTGTGAGCAATGTATTAGACAACCTTAAACCCTTTAGGGTTACCCCTGAACCCTGAGAGGAGAAGTAGTCAGCTACTTACTAGGAATTCAATCTGCCAGGGTGAGTGTGGATTAAGGGAGGAAGCCCAGAGGAGATGCTTCATGTGAATATATAAATGTGCATTCTACAGATGTATATATACTGTATAGCATTGTACAAGTAAAGTGACTTAGTTTTTAGCTAAATGATAGTTCCCTAAACTATTGTTAAGAATCCAGAAAACTCTTTTTAAAACATCCAAATTTAAAGTAAAATTAAATTGAATTGCTTAGGCTCTTTTACAACTTAGATCAATTTAAAGTGCATATTATATTTAAATGAGAGTTTTGAAATACTTTGAATATTTTGAGTAAGATTAAAAATTAATAGTTGATTCAAAACAGTAGAAATGAGCAAAAAATTACATTTAAAGTAACTCAATCAAATCATATTTGAAACCAAATCTGGTCTTTTTGTGTGGATATTTCTGAGCATCTGAGAAGTTCATTTATCTTCTGAGAACCAGAATGGTTCTCAAGCCTGGGGACTCTTTTAAGGAAAGGAATTAGAATTCTTGTCTTTAAAGGATTTGGGGACTAGCCCTGGTCCCTGGGAATGTAGTTAGAAAGGATACATCATAGAAACCATGAAATTGAGCAATACAGGGCTCAGTGAGAGGTTTAGTGATGGAAACTGGCACGGCCTTTCGTACTCAACAGGATACTCTCTGCTTTATCTCTCAGTCCAGCTTTATATGCTGTAGAAACAGTTTTTTTTTGCCTTGTAAGCCTCTATATGCTCAGATAAAATTGTTACTATTAACCTCATGTATGGAGAGCTAAGATACCTCTTTTCAGAATTTTATAAGCAAGGGATTTTCTCTGCTAACATATAGTAATGATGACAATGGGATAGCAATAATTTTCAAAATCTTGTTATATTACCATCTTTTGAATGTTATTCTCACATTTTAAAAATTAAATAATAGAATGTCAAGACTGGAACAATTTTAGAGGTCTTATAGGCCAGCCCTCTAATTTTATTTTGCATTATTGATATTAGATAGAAATTGTTGCATAGATGAAAGCCTTAGTGTCAGGAGGAATTGGATTAGTGCCCCTGTCCTTCTTCTTCCTCCATATTTATATATTCTTCTATTAGGCACCTAAATATAGGAAATACTGAGTTTTACCTCTTCTTCCTCATTTCTTCCCCAGTGTGTTTCCTCCTCTCTTTTCTTTCCAATCTAAGACTATTAAAACAGAATAAAGACATCCCCTGATGCTGTGTTTGTGAAATGTCTGGGTTGTGTGTGGGGAGATGGTGGCAGAGGAGATGATAGAAGCAGGCCTTCAGTTCTTCATGTGTATTGTTTAGTGGTCTGTTTTCAGCATGGAGCCTTTATCTGTATGTGTGGAGCCCTTCACCTTCAGCGTGGACCCTGGAATAAGGGCAGAGATGAGTGGATTTGAACTGAAAATATAGTTCTTGGCTTTTGTTTTTTCTTTTTTTTTTTTAAAATGGGGATTTCCCTATGGGAATTTCCACCTCATTCTGTTGTTTTAGTTGTGTCAAATGAAGCAAAAAACCCTGCATTTCTTACCATTCTTGTGTCCTTACCAGGGGGATCTGGGATTGGTTAAATCTTTTTTCTTTATCATCTTGAGGCAATCTCCTAATGGCCCCTTTTTACAAATAACTCTCTTGACATGCATAGATTAGAGGAGTACATACCAGAAAGAGGGAACAGCATGAAAGTAGGTAATAAGAAGGAAAACCAAATGGTTTGTTTTGATAAGACCAATTCATTCAGTCTGATTGGAGTTCATGGTGCACTAAGAAAAGCAATTTTTAATTTTAATTTTTGTAGGAATTACATTGTCTTTAAATGTTTGTTTTAATAACTCCTGGAATACTTTACTTGAATTAATGGTGATATTTCTTTTTTGACTGAAGTATTTTTATCTACTTTTTTATACATCCTTGTGGTTACTTCATAATAAGAAAAAAACACTAGAATTGCAGTCAGAAGACCTGGGTTTCAATCTTCGGTGTGCTACTTGGCTATGAACATAATATGAAGGGACACGAAGGTCTTCTGAGTATCATGAGAACTCAGGAGAGGCAAGCACCATTCTCTTTCTATATGAGAGACTGTGCTATAATGTCAATTTAAAGACAGGACCTGGATTTGATACCTAGCTTGCCACTTACTACCTTTGTGCCCTTGGGCAAGTTACTTAACCTGTCTACCCTATCTAGAACATAAATGTATTGGGTCATATGGTTTCTATATTCCCTTCTAGATTTAAATCCTAGGAATCTAATAAAACTAAAATGAAAAAAATGTTTTAAGGTTGAGTACATATGAAGTAGGATGTGTTAATGTATACACATTAATATATATACTATATTCCTATGTGTTTATTTTTGTAATCTATTACATATATTATATGCATATATAATTGATATTTCTCAGTTCAGGAAACATGTGTCAAATATGTACCATGTGTAAGGCAGTTTACTCTAGGTCCTGGTGATGTAAGGATAAAAAGAAACAATCCCCTCCATCAAGGAGCTTATGTTTAAGGATATACCAATGAAGTACAAATCATGGCATGTCCTGTAGAGCATTGAGCTTTGACTATGGACTCAGCAATGGTCAGAAGGTCAGTTCTCTGAGGACCAGTCTTTCTCAACTTGGAGATGTTCATTAGTAGAAGGTTCATCATCAAGTGATGAATTTTTTGGTTATAGCAACTTATGAAGGACAGATTTTGATTTATACTGGTGTAGACGCTTGTACTGATAAAATCATATCTCTTTCAAGCACTAAGATAAAAGCCTAGGGAGTAGTCAATTATTTATGAATATTTGGACCATATAGTAGCAAAACAAAAATAAGATACCCATCTAGTGGATAATTTGTAGAATTAGTTTGAGTAATCAAGAGTAGTTTGAGGCATTGAAAAAGTAGGATTTGGAGAAGATTTTTACAATAAGTTGTTATTAATTCTGTGTGTTTTCTTAGGGAGTCCTAATGAAGAAGAAAGAAGAATAGAAAAGTGTATAAAAAGGTTGGGATGAGAAGGAACAGAAGTTATCCATCCCCAGGCTCATCCTTAATGAGGCTCTAGATCTTCTTAACATTTTGTAAAGATGAAATCTGGCCAAGATGAAAATCAACATTATCTTTGAAAGGAAAAACAAAGGAGGTGACGTAGAAAAAAAGTAGAGATTATTGGGAAGTTAGTGGAAGACAGAGATGGTAGGAGAGGTAGTATGGTGTTAGGTAGCTAGTGGCAGGTTGCCTGGATTGTGTGGTTATAGAAATATGAATGTGTGGGTGTGTATATATGTCTGTTTATATATACATGAAAATGAGTATCCAAGGCAAAATTATGATGTTGTAATGGTAGTAATTATCTTTTCTTTCTTAGCTTTATTTTATCCTTTTTTCCCTGCTTGTGTAGGACTTTCTTTCCATTCCTCAGGAAGTCTCATTCTTCCTGTTCTCAGAAATTAATCTTATTTGTACAAGGTTGACAAATGAATGATTAATTTAAAAGTGTTACCCTGACTAGAGGTTAGTTATTTGTAGTATTAGTAAAAGACAAGAATTCTCAAATCAAAGAAGTGAATCTATAATTGTAAAGTTTTAGGTAACATTGAAAATTAAGTGATTTTTTTAGGTGGGAAACGGGGACTTTTCATTACCTCTGAAATTCTAGCAGGCAAACAGTTGTCCATTCTACTTCTATTATGCTGTATATTGTTATATGTAATATATAGTATAATCAGTATATAATATTGAATACCATTGTTATATTACAGCATTACTGTATTTAGGCCAGCATTCATATTTGTCCTCATTTATCATTACAGCACAGATCCACCAGAATTGAGATCCCTCTTTTCAGATTTGTCCAAATAACTGGGCGATTTGTTTATACCACTTTTATATTAGGAGGCAGGAATATAGTAGATAGAAAGCTGGCTTTGGAACCAGGAAAACCTGGTTATTCCACCTCTAACATGTACTGGCTGCTCACTTAATCTCTCAGTGTTTGAGGCAATTTTCTCAGTTTATATGTTTCAGGGAAGGAAGGAAACAAGCATTCATTCATTCTTTCATTTAGGAGAGAAGGCAAGACACTTGGGATCAAGTGACTTGCCCAAGGTCACACAGCTAAGTAAGGACACAAGCATTTATTTACACCCACTAATATGCCAGGCATTATTCTAAGAGATTTCAAATATTCTCTTATTTAATCCTTACAACCACCCTAGGAGATAGGTGCTATCAGCAGACAACCAGCAATGCTAACTTGGCCGCTGTTACGTGATTAGTAAGTAAATGATGCCAGATTTAAAAGCAGTTCTGCCTGACCCAAGGCCCAGCACTCTATCCACTAAATCATGCAATTGCACTGCCAGAGGGATTTTCCTCATCTGGGAGTTCCATGTGCCAGTAGAATCATAAATCTAGTCCTTATCTCTTTCTCAATAGCCTTTTAATGATTCTTAGTTTGGGGAGAGGGCAGCTAGGTGGTGCAGTGGGTGGATCACTGGTCCTGAAGTGAAGAGGACCTGACTTCAAATACAGCCTTATACATTTACTAGCTATGTGACCCTGGACAAGTCACTTAACCTTGATTACATTTAAAAAAAAAAGATTCTTAGTTGGTCATTTGTCTGTGACCTCTAACCTCTTAGGCAGTCTATCTATTATCTGTTATCATATTTGCTATGTGACCTGCCTAGAATATTTTTGCAGGATGTCCTCTAATACATATGCCACCCCTGGTTTTCTGTGATGCTCCTGTCTGGTCATACACCTCTGTAGTCCTGTAGGCTCTAATGTGTGAAGTCCACACATCATTCTTTCCATTGTACCCTGGGTGACCATAAATTTCTACTCTCCCTGTTTTTTTCATAAGTCAGCATGATGTGCAAACCATTGTCAGCAGCACTATGAAATAACAGCATCCTTGTCCCAGCCTTCTTATGTGCTTACTGTCCAATGAGTGTTGTATAGATGAGCCTGAAACAAGTCTTGGCTGCTTTGCACGTGCTAGTCCATATTTTCTCTTTAATGTTACTTTGCTGAAGTTGATGCCTGAGATAACATGTGTTCTAATAGTTCCTCAGTCTACAGGGTGTCGATCCAATGCCTTGAGTTTATATTGTGCCAGTGTGTTTATTCTACATCTGTGATGCATATCTAGATCCCAAGGATGCTCTGGTTATAACTGTCATTGGCACTGATGAGGGACAGTTTTTCCCCAGCATTGTGGAATGCAGTGAGATCACTGCAAATGCTAGGAAGACACTTATTGTGGCTGCATTTGCATCTAGATCCCTGGATGCTGTCTCTGCAGATGGCAGAGATTTACTATGAAGTTCTGCAAGCATCTTTTAATAGTTCTTTTCAAGCTTTCTCTAGTTTCTTTACTTTGCTACAGTATTTTCTGTATAGGGATTTTGGACCCTGCCATTTTTTCACCAGAATTACTTAAAGTAATTGATCGAGTTATGAAAACTTAAAGCTGCATCAATTTTGATATTAAAATATATCCTGAAGTTAAAACCTGATTTTTTAGTATTTCATTGGAAATTCCATAGCCATTATGTGTTCCTTGGACTTCACATAGAAATCTGTCTAAAGCTCTCATATCATGTTGCATAATTTTGTTAGTTTCTGGGGTCAAATAGTTAAAGCTGGAAGGCACCTGAGAGATAGCCCAAGCCCCTAATTCAGAGTTAGGGGAATGGAATCCAAAGAAATATGGATTTGTTCTGTGAAGTTTGAATTCAAAGAGCCACACTTGAGGACCTAGAAGGCCACATCTGGTCTCAAGAATGCAGGTTCTCCACCCCTGTCCTAATTAAATAACATGGATTCCAAGCCTATCTCTACATATCATATATGTATATACAAACATCACACATATTTTAAAATATATATAGATATTTATATCTATCTATATATGTACACTATATATATGTACACTATATATGTACATACATATATACATATATATATATATACACACACATATTTTGTTGCATCTGTGCCTTCCTAGATACTAAGCTTCCTGAGGGCAATGACAATCTTATCTAACTTTCTGTGTCCCTGACTGTCCCAGGGTCTAGTGATTACCCTAGAAAACATTTATACATGAAGGAAAGAAACAAGAACATATTATGTACCTACTATGTATCAGGCACTGTGCTAAGTGCTTTGCAAATAGCATCTCATTCGAACCTTAGAATATCCCTGTGCGATATGTGCTGTTATTATCCTCATTTTATATTTATCGTATTTCCTAAATGAGTCAATAATTAAAGTCCTAGATTTAAATCCTACGTATCTAATAAAACTAAAATGAAAGTATTTTTAAAGTCTGAGTGCAGATGAAGTAGGATTGTTAATGTATACACATTAATATATACTCTATATTCTTATGTGTTTATTTATTGTTGTAATATATATGTTGTATGCATATATAATTGATGTTTCTTAGTTGAGGAAACATGTCAAATATGAACCATGTGTAAGGCAGTTTACTCTAGATGAATTAAGGCTGCTTAATGATGTTGGAAGCACTATGCTGGTATATCGCTGGGCTAATAGATAAAATGAATTTAAAAAAATTCTGATAATATGAAAAAGAACACTTTGGCACTAATTTTAAAACATTTTTTCCATGTATAAGTGTGATTATGTATGTGAGGGAATTTCTACATGTGGAAACTCCCTATATTATTGCACTTTAACATATTGCCTATGACTTACAGATTTTTCAAGAGTTTCCTAGTGTTCTAACAGGTTATTCCTTGATTGTGGTTCCAGCATGATGAGAGATAGACTTGGAATCCATGTTATTCCTAGTTCCTAAGCAGACCCTCTATCCTCTACGTCATGCAGCTTTTCTATGATTCCGTATTTGTGGATGTGTATCTGTTTTGTTTGTCTTTTGAATATGTGTATACATTTAATTTTTAAATTAAATTTTAAATTAAATATTTAATATTTAAATATTAAAACACTTAGTTGCTATTCTCTTGCTCAGGGTTTAAAGTGATAGATTATTTTGTAGATTTTCTCTAATGCTAAAAGCTGCCTAATACTTCCCTCAAAGGTTATTTTTTCTTTCTGTGGTCTAAAGTACCAGATAAGGAAAAGAAAAAAACAAACAAACCCAAAAAACTAGACAAAAGAAGGAAGTACATAAGAATTTAGTATTTATTTGAAAGCTCATTAGGCTAAAATTATTTTTCCACTTTTCAAAGCACTAACGTTCATATGTAATGTATCATCTGTTCTATATATACAAAATTGCATTAATATACTTTCTTGACTTAAATAACTATTGGAGTCACTTATGAAGATAGTCTATTTAAATCAGATATGTACGTGTATCACTTTGATTAATAATAACTAATATTAGCTAGCATTTATATGTCTCTTTAATGTTCACAAAACACTTGACATATATCATTTGATTTTCACAACAATTCTTTGAGGTAGACTCTATTATTTTCCCTATTTTACAGATGAAGAAACTGAGGTTGAGTATAGTTAAGTGACTTGCCTGGGGTCACACAGCTACTAAAACCCAAGGTGCAATTTTATCTCAAGTTCTGCCTAACTCTAAGTTCTACACTCCATCCACTGTGCCCATTGCTGCCTCAATTACCTGATTTATATATGTTTAAAGTTCAGACTGTCTTAAAATAATGGTATTTCTTTCAGTATAGAATGTTATGGCATATTGACATTAAAATAAATTTATCAGATCCCATGATATTTCCATTACTTTTCTAATATACCAATATACTAATAATGAGAATTCTAATTTCTTTGCTTATGAAATGTGCCTAATAAATTATAAAATCAGTTATAATTGGTTGATAGATTCAGCATTATCAGCTGGAAAGATATTAGAGCAATCAATTTTTTTTTTTTGATTTTTGGAGGACAATCGGGGTTAAGTGACTTGCCCAAGGTCACACAGCTAGTAAGTGAAATGTCTGAAGCTGCATTTGAACTCAGGTCCTCCTGACTCCAGGGATGGTGCTCTATTCACTTTGCCACCTAGCTGCCCTGAGAACAATCAATTTCATTTTTATTTTTTTTTCTTGCCTTTTGGAGGGCAGTTGGGGTTAAGTAACTTGCCCAAGGTCACATGGCTAGGTTTTTGTTTGTGTGTGCGATAAGTGTCTGAGGCTGGATCTGAACTCAGGTCCTTCTGACTCTAGGGCCGACGCTCTACTCACTGCACCACCTAGCCACCCCAGAGAACAATCAATTTCAATACGATATATTGGAAAGGCTACAAATTTGGGGCCAGAGAACCTTGGTTTGAATCCTAGTTGACCTATTTACTCTGTGACTTTGGAAAAGTCACATTGTGTTATTTTTTGTCTGTTTCTACATCTCTAAAATGAGATTTTTGGACTAGGGAACCTTAAAGGTCCTCTTTAGTTCCAATATTTTTTTGATCCTAGGAGGGCATAATATATTATGTACTAATAAATATGACTTTGTGAAAACAAAATTCTCTTTTATGATGATGGACATCATAGAAGTCAATAAATGATAAGAGATACAATTGATCTTGATTTTAACAAGACTTTTGATTCCAAATAATTTAACATTTTCAGCCATACCCTCCATACCTTCCTACCTTTCTACTTCCTTTTTTTCAGTCTTCTTTGTTGATTCTCCAATTAGGTCATGTCTACTAATCATAGGCATCCCCCAAAACTCTGTCCTGGTACCTTTTTACTTCTTTCTCTATACCATCTCAATAGATTATCTTTTCAACTCAACTCTCATGGGTTCAATGATCATCTCTTGGAAGATGATTCCCAGATCTATATATCCGGTCTTATACTTCCTCCTGAGCTCCAATCATATAACCAATTGCCTTTTGAACTGGGTGTACTATAGATATCTCAAATGCAGTATGTCAAAATAGAACTCATTATTTTTCTCTCCTGCTTTTGCTACTCAATTCTGAATGTTCCTGTTATTGTTGAGAGTACCACTATCCTTCTAGTCACCCAGATTTCAATCTTGGTGTAATCTTTTTTTTCCAAATGCTTTATTAACTTCTGGTTTACATCATTCATTTCTGCCAGATTTTTGATTTACATTTTTTCCCCATTTTTCCCCTACCCACCACCCCAGAATAGCAGTCCCACAGGATATCTCCTCCTCTAATCTGCTCTCTCCCATATCTTCTCCCTTCGACTTTTCCATTAGGGCAAGGTGACTCTCTGTGCCCCAATGCCTGCACATCTTATCTCCCAATTACATGCAAAATAGTATTAATGATAGTATTTATATATATTTGAAACATTTAATTTTAAAACTTCGAATTCCAGATCCATTCCCTTTGTCCCTTGTCACCCACTCCCACTGGGAAGATAAGCAATTCAGTATATGTTGTACATGTATAGCTATGCAAAACATTACCATAGATATATCGTAAAAGACTGGCTATATTTCCCTCTCACCCATCCCATCCCCCCGCCCTGGTCCATTCCCTACATGAGATAGTTTACCCTACCTTGTCTCTCCCCATCACCTCTTGTCACATTCCTCTCTCACCTCTTGACTTCACCCCTTAAGTATCATCCCTTCCCAATCTTTTTTTTTTTTTTTGCTTTTCGGAGGGCAATTGGGGTTAAGTAACTTACCCAAGGTCACATGGCTAGGTTTTTGTTTGTGTGTGTTAAGTGTCGGAGGCCAGATCCGAACTCAGGTCCTTCTGACTCCAGGGCCAACGCTCTACTCATTGAGCCACCTAGCCGCCTGATCCCTTCCTAATCTTGGTGCAATCTTTAACTCCTCATTCACAATGATCCCACATATCCAATTTGCTGTCTAGTTTTTTTAACTTCACAATATCTTTCATCTGTCCTCTAGTCACACAACCATTACCATGATACAGGTCCTCAATACCTCACACCTGGACTTTTGTAGTAGCCTTCTGGTTGGTTTCACTGTTCCAAGTCTCTACATTAGTCTTTCTTCTACTCAGCTGCCAAAGTGATTGTCATACCACATGCCTCAATTGCTTGAGTTCCTTGAGGGAAAACACTGTATTTTTGTCTTTCCTTATATCCTTAGACCTTCTCAAAGTGCCTTATACATAGTATGCACTTGAATGTTTGTTAACTTACTGATTATACAGAATTTGATTTAGTGTTTGGATGTGGCCTTTCAGTCTAGTCTCACCCATCTAAAAGGCTACTTAGAAATTTGAGGATATGTGTTCAGTAATGTTTGGAGATTAATTTCAGGTTCCCCTTTATTTGTAGTGTTTCCTGATGACCAACATGAAGGAATTGGTCATTTACTTAATGGTCATTATATATGATAAAGTGGGTTAAAAAATTAGATGGGGTCATTTGTATTATAAATGAAAAGAATAACATTTAGAATGATATAGGCATGAGGACAATGGTCCTTTAATAACAGAATTAATTCTCACAGGGATAGATATTAAGTTTGCATGCTCAGAAGCCAAGTACTCCAACAATATCAAGAGAGTTTGGACAAGAACCAACAAGGCTCAAATGCAGAAAACTCAAATATAGAGGACTAAAATCTCAGGGATCAGAAAAGACCACAAACCAGTATCAGTTGTCATTGTGATGCTTTTGTGAAATAAGCTAATGTAACATTTGGGGGTAAAGAAGCTCTCTTGCGCTGTAGTAAACAGACTCTGATTAAGATATCTTATCCTATATTGTCCACTAAATTTTAAAAGAATATGGAAAAAACTGGAGAATATGTATACCCACTGAGCATATGGAAAACAAGCTAATTAAAAGGATTGTGGTTACTTAGTCCCAATAAAAGGAAGCAAAGGGATGACTCTATCCTTAAGTAAATATAACTACAAAAGTTTCTTTAATGAGGATAATTCTGATCACTTTTCCTTAAGTCCAGGGAGCAAAAGTAAGTAAATTTAAAATAGGAGAAATTTTGTTGAAACTTGAAGAATGTGTGATGATGAAATGCTGAAATAGTTGTGTGTCTTTATCCCTGGAGATCTTCAGAAACAGAATAGATAGCCATTTGTTATGGATTTTCTGAAGACAAATGATTTCTAGTACCAATTGGTCTCTTGAGATCTCTACTATCTTTACATTTCTGTGATCCTGAAGACAGCTACATGAGAGAATCAGTCTCAGGAAGGATAGATGAATGATTCTGATGCAGGGGAATGATCAAAGGATCTGGGGACAAAAGAACTAGATTTAGGTCCTGGTTTTGCTTCTTGACTTTAGGCAAGTCATTATCTGCAAAAAGGTGATTACAATGCTTGCCTTGTCTACGTCACACACACACACACACACACACACACACACACACACACACACACACACACACACACTGTTGAGAGGAACAAGTATAATGAGGCCTATAGCTCACTTAGTGAACTCTATGGTTCTCCATCTATTTGTGCCATTTTTATTTGCTGACACTGCAGTATTTCTCCATGGTTGGGATGACTCTGAACTGTGCTAGTAAGTGTGTGTGTGTGTCTGTCTGTGTCTGTCTGTGTATGTGTGTATTGTTTAGTCCCTGAAACTTTTCAAGTTGGTTTGTTTTGGTATTTTAGGGACTTACAGAGGAAGGAAACAAATGTTCATTAAGTTTCTTTTATGTGCTAGACATTCTGGTAAGCATTTTACAAATAATCACATTTAATCTTCACAACAAACCTGGGAGATAGGTATTATTTATTATTATCCCCATTTTACAGTTGAAGAAACTGAGACAGAGGGTTAAGCTGCTTGCCCAGAGTTACACAGCAAGCAAGGTAATCCTATTTGAACTCACATATTCTTGATTTCAGGCCTAGTGGTCTGTTACCTTCCTCATATAGTGGCTGCCTCAACACTCTTCATAAATTTCTAGAACATAAATTTAGATCAGGAAAGTGCCTTGGTTACTCTCTAGTTCAGTTATCTCACTTTACTAATAAGGAAACAGCCTTGTAGAGGTTAAATGACTTGCCCGAGATCACATAGGTTGTAAGTGACAGATGTGGGATCTGAAGCAGATCCTTTGGCTTTCGATCTAGTACTTATTTGTTTGTAATTTATAATATTAGAGAGTTGCCCAAGGTATCTACAGAATTAAGTGTTTTGACCGTGGCTACATAGCCATTAAGTGTGTTAGAGTAAAACTTGAATCAGATCTTCCCGAACCCAGAAGCTTCCTGCTCTTCTCCCTTGTTCTAACCTTCTCTCTTCCCTCCTACTCTCCCCTTCCTGTCAGTCACTATGCAACGTTTTGTCTTAAAACCTTTTATGGCAATTAGTTATGAATTATATGATAATGAATATATCAGAAGTCAAGGGAACAAAATATTGGCATGAGTTAGACCATGAGATTTCTGTTACTGTGCAAGAACATAAATGCTATATTATATAAAATAAGTGGTGTGTCTGGTTTAGTATTTTGCTTCCAACAGTGATACTAAAGGAGGCCTGGTTACCTTCTATAATAACATCCTCTCAAAGTTTAGGCTATACTTGGCAAATGTTTCTAATTTAAGTCAGTTAATTACACACCTGTCAATTAAAGAACTTATGTAAATCTTTCTTTAACATTTCTCCATCTCAATCTGTACCACCTCTTAGGGTAATAAATTCTATAAGCTCCTTCCCATTCTATAAAATAAACTTTTAGTGTATTCCCAAATCCTTCCTCTCCTACCAAAATCTCTGTTTCTTTCAAGTTTTTGAGGAGGTGTCCTTAGTTCTATTGATCTAGGTTTAGATGGACAAGTCTAAATTCTTCAGATTTTTGTCTTTTAGTATTTTATGCTTTGTTTATATCAACTTTGGGTTTTTTCCAAAATGGAAATCTTATTCTTAAAATATATTTAAGTTGATATCTTTTGTTTCTTTATCACCTACATTTTGCACTGCATCCATCTGTCCTCTCCTAGAGAGCTTTCCCTTATAATAATGGTTAGAGAAAGAGGAAAAAAAATATATTCCACTATTGTCATTTCTCATTTCTATTAAAGGAGTTTTCTAATTTTTCTTCCATGAGTGAATTTGAACTCCTTGATCATTTCAATTGATGTATGGACTTTCTCTAAGTTTATCAAAACTTTTATGTGTTGCAGCAACTAGAACTGCTCAAAGATGCACCACCATTTTGATTGAGAGAAAAATAATACTTTCTTTTGTTTTAATGTTATACTTCCTTTATCCTGCTCAGTGTTTTATTGGTCTTGTGGGTCAAAGCAGCACATAGGGAGTGGTCTACAGTGACTCACTGCTTACTTTCCTGAGAGCTCAGAGCTCTTTGCAAAGTCAATAAATAAATACATTTCCCAGGACTCCACATAAAAGATCTCCCAACTACAGAGAAGTTCTTCTATGTTGAGATGACACTCAGGCTAATCCTTCTTCACTCTCTGTCCTAATTTACTTCTTCAGGAGGACAAGCTTGAAAAGAAGAATAGGATTGGAGAATGAAGAGGGAAAGAGAAATGGGGAAATAAATGACAAACTACTTTTGCCACAAAAAGACTTTGTGTCCTAGAAAAAGCTATTTTAGTGTTAGTTGTATATATTTTCCAGCATATGTCTTTTTATAATCTGGCACAATAAATGTACCTTATTTAAACACACACATACACACATACACTGACCATCTATAACCATTGTGTATTTTAAAATGAAAGATAAATGATAGAGCACTTCTCCATAATTGTATATTTTGCCTTTTGTTAACTTGAGCTGCTGAAACTTTCACATTCTTCTAATCTTTCCCATTGTGTTAAAAGGCAGAAAAGTCTGATGTAACTTACTCTGCTCTCCTCAGGATGAGATGTTTGCAAACAGCAAACATGCTTCCTGTAAGCAACTGGAGCAAGGCTTTCCAGTTGGACTATATTAGAATCCTATCTACATTTTAATTTGGTTCCTGCTGTGTGGATATATTAGACTGAATCTATTACCTGGCTCAGTGGTCCCCTCAGACAATTTCCCTTTCTCATTCTGATTTTATTGTAAGTGATTGTCAACATACTGGAAAAGTCTGCAAATCCAATTTTGATCACTCCCACGAGGTGCTGCTGTCCCTGACCTTATCCTTGTTGCTTTTAATGTTAACTGAAGTGACACTATGATCTTTAAAATGATTCTTTTTGACTGAAAGTATTAGTTGTAGGATGTTGTGTGGTTTTCTTCATCTGGGTCTTTCCCCCTCCCTTGATCTATTAGTTGAGTAGTATGCAAAAGAAAATTCTGCAGCAATTACCCTCTTGGGAAGGGCCTGGTTTTACATTGAGTACTCCTGTTTTATGTTTAATGTGACTTTGAGCTGTTTCTTTTCCTTGTGATCATGAACCACCTGCTGTTTTCTTTTAGAGATAATGTTTCTCTGGGTATTTATTATAATTTCAGCTTTAAATATAGCCCCTTCATGCATTCAATGCTTTTAATCCTCACTGTGAAACAGATTAATGAACCTCTGGCATAAAGCTGAGGAACATTAATTTAGTTTCCTCTGGTTTATTTAGCTGTCTTTTGCACTCTTACTGTGGTACACTTCCCTCTTCCCCCAACCTCTATAGGGATATATCAAGAAGTCAGCAAGATGATATAAAATGGAAGTATAATCCCCACACTCATTTTCTGATGTGACCAAATAATTTGATGAGAGGGAACTAACTTTTAGAGAGAATAGACCATAGACCACCATTCATTTATTGGATTGTAATGGGAGTGAAGAACATTGGGTTGGGGATTAGCATGCCTGGATTCTGTCACTATATTATCTTAGACAAGTTGTATAAACTCTGAGCTTTGATTTCTGAATCTATAAAATTGAGAGTGGCACTTGTGAATAAGATGATTTCTCCAGTTCTCTTCAGGTTGAAGATTTAGTGATCTTTCTATGACTCCTTGGATCCTGTAATTGCCTTCTTCAACACTGATGTTTCTGGTTTCTTAAATTTGTAGCATAGTCTGGGGGTCTTCCCCTCCCAGATTGATTCTTTTGGGAAGGCAAACTAGACCATTATTTGCCTCAATTCTTACCTGTCCTTTAATTACTGAATAGGCATTGCTTCAGACAGAGACCTAGGGAAGATGTTAGTAAAAAAGACCAAGATCTCCCACTCCTTCTGGGCCATCACCAGTTGTTTTGACCTTTTTCTTGCCACTGGACTCCTATGACTGTGGAGGAGAGAGTGAGGCTGATGACTTCACTCAGCCCTGCCTCACTTAAATACAATTCACTCTCAAGTCAAGAAACTGGGGGGCGGAGCCAAGATGGTGGAGTAGAAACAGCTCATTCAAGCCACTCTGCCCCCAGATTCCCTCCAAACTATGTAAAATAGGACTCTGAGCAACTTCTGGAGCCCCAGCACCCACAGAACGACACATAGAAGCTAACCTCCCGCTGAAGACAGCCCAGCAGCCCTGCAGGAAGGACCAGCGCAGTGCTCTGGGAGCCGACAGCGTGCAACATGCAGAGCACAGGGAGCCGAGCCGAGCCCAGGTCCCCGTAAGCCTAGGTTTTAGCCCCAGGGCGGCAGGGTCAGCAGTCAGCTGGAGAGACCTCAGAACACCAGCAATTGTGGAGATTCCAGAATTATCAACATAGACATGCCTAGGACAAAGTGAGAGGTTAGTGCCCTATGGACTTTGGGACCAGTATTTGGGGAATGCGTCAGCTTCCTCCCCTGGGGGCTAGAAGCCTCTGAGGAGACACGCCATTTTGTAGTTTTCAGAGGCAGCTCAAGCTCCTGGCCTGCGAACTGTAGGGAGATCCAGCGATCAGTCTTGGGGGGTAATCGCTCTTGCTTTAACCTCCCTGGATCTGGATTGTGATCTGGGGTGGAGGTCGTGGGTGGATTTCCAGCTTCCAGAAACAGAAGCTGTCCCCCACACGTTCGGGACGAAAATTCCGGTCTGGCAGCAGAGCCATAGTGTGGCAACAAGCCCAAAAGTCAAGTAATTAAGTGGCAACATGCCAAGGCAAAGGAAACAGAAAAATGCAACCCTAGACTCCTATTTTGGGGGCATAGAGCGGGAAAAGGACTGTGAGGTCAGAAGTCCTGCTCCAAAAGCCCCAGGGGAAAACATGAGTGGGTTGCAGGCCATAGAGGACCTTAAGAAGGACTTTAAAAATCAAATAAGAGAAGTGGAGGAAAAATTAGAAAGAGAAATGAGAAGGATGCAGGAAAAGTATGAAATGAGGGTCAACAGCCTGACTGAGGAAAACAACACCTTAAAAAATAGACTAACTCAAATGGCAAAGGAGGCCCAAAAGGGCAATGAGGAGAAGAATGCCTTAAAAAGTCGAATTTGCCAGATGGAAAAAGAATCTCAAAAGTTCACTGAGGAGATTCATTCCTTCAGAGTTAGACTGGAGCAAATGGAAGCTAATGACTTTATGAGAAATCAAGATGCTGTTAAGCAGATCCAAACAAATGAAAGATTAGAAGGCAATGTGAAATATCTCATGGGAAAAACCACTGACCTGGAAAATAGATCCAGGAGAGACAATTTAAAAATTATTGGACTACCTGAAAGCCATTATCAAAGAAAGAACCTAGAAATCACCCTTCAAGAAATTCTCAAGGAAAATTGCCCTGATGTTTTAGACCCAGAGGGCAAAATAGAGGTTGAAAGAATCCACCGATCACCTCCTGAAAAAGATCCCAAAAAGAAAACTCCCAGGAATATTATAGCCAGGTTCCAGAATCCCCGGATCAGGGAGAAAATACTCCAAGCAGTCAGGAAGAAACAATTTCAATATTGTGGAAACACAATCAGAATAGCACAGGACCTGGCAGCTTCTACACTGAGGGATCGAAGGGCATGGAATATGATATTCCAGAGGGCAAAAGATCTGGGACTGAACCCAAGGGTCACCTACCCAGCAAAACTGAGTATTCTGTTTCAGGGGAAAATATGGTCATTCAGTGGAATAGAGGACTTTCAAGCATTCTTGAGGAAAAAACCAGAATTGAATAGAAAATTTGACATCCAGAAACAAGAAGCAAGAGATGCCTGAGAAGGTAATCAGGGAAAAGAAATCAAAAGGAACTTATCAAAGTTGAACTATTTACGTTCCTATATAGAAGAACAATAACTGTGAGTGAGGAAACCTTTCTCAGTATCAGAATAATGGAAGAAGGGTGTGTGGTCATATGAATACATATGTGAATGTGTGTGTATATGGTTACAGTTATATATGGATAGAGGGCATAGGTTGAATTTGTTGGGAAGGGAGGATACTCAAGGGGTGAAATTATGAGGTGAGAGAGGAAAGTGGCAAGAGTAGATGGGGAGAGACAGGGTAGGGTAAACTATCTCACGTAGAAGAAGCAAGGGGAAGTGGTTGCAAGGGATGGGGAGAATAGGAAGGCAAAAAGGCAAAACCACATTCTCATTGAATTTAGTTCAGGGAGAGAATGTCATACATACTAAATGGGATATCTCAACCTACAGCAGAACAGGGGGAAGAGAGATGAGAGGAGGGATGATGGATGGGAGGGCATCCTTGGGGGGAGGGGAGGTTGGAAGTACCCACTATAGAAGAGGGACAGGATCATGTAGGGAATGGACCAGGTTGGGGGTAGGATGAGTGGGAGGGAATTATAAGCAGCCTTGTACAATATATCTACTATGATAATGTTTTGCATAGCTAGACATGTACAACATAAACTGAATTACTTATCTCCCCAGAGGGAATGGGTGACAAGGGAGGAAAGAAATGGATCTGAAATTCAAGGTCTTAAGATTAAATGTTTCAAATATATATAAATACTATTATTAATACTCTTTTGCTTGTAATTGGGAGATAAGATGTGCAGGCATTGGGACAGAAAGATTCACCTTCCTCCAATGGAAAAGTCGAAGGGGATATGGGGGAAGGTATGGGAGAGAGCAGATTGGAGGAAGCAATATCTTGTGGGACTGCTGTTCTGGGAGGGTGGGTAGGGGAAAAATAGGGGGGGAAATGATGGTAACTGAAAATCTGGCGGAAATGAATGATGTAAAACAGAAGTTAATAAAGCATTTGTTTAAAGGAAATAAAATAAAATGTTTCAGAGAAACAGTGAAAAAAAAATTGTAACTCAAGAAACCACCCTTCTGATGTCATTGGTCCTTTTCAAAAATGAAGGATGAATAACAACAAAGCATAAGTAAGTGCTTGATAGATGCTTGTTGTCTACTTGACTTACTTTATCACTTTGACCTTTATGTTTTTATCATTCCTTGATGTTTTCTTCTTTCAGTTTTGATGCAGTTTTATTGTTGAAGAAAGAAAATTATTTTAGAAGAAAATTCTGGGGACAGAATTGACCTACACATTCTTATTTCCCAGTAACGATTCTGTCTTAGATGCTAGAAACTAGTATTATTCATCCAGATTTGAAATGGATCACTTTTCTTGTCTATTTGGCTCTTATATGTTGTCTCCTCTAGGTATCTTCTTAGTTGACTCCTTTCTTTCATTATCAGATTCCTTGATCAAATGATCTCTTTCCATTTCTTCTCTGCTATCATCTTAATCCTCTCTACTCTGAATTCTGTTCTGGTTACTTTACTGAAACTTATTTCTGTAAGAGTCCACCAATAATGTGTTTTCAATTCATTTTAATTCAATAAATATTTATTATTGCTATGTGCTAGACTCTGTGCTGAGCACTGAGGATACAAATAAGAAAAGGAAAGATAGTCTCTGCCCTCAAGGAAGTTACAGTGTAATGGTGGAAGACAGTGCCTAAAGGGAAGCTGAAAAGGTGGGTGGGGAAGGAGAGAAGGTACCCATCAAGTGTCAGAAACATGAAGAAGATGGAGTCAAATCCAAGGCATTCTGGTGGGAAGTGGTTGGGCTGTAAACCCTATTTAAATGGAGGCTTTGGTAGGGAGTTTTTTTTTTTTTTGGTTCCTCCGTCTAACCTTTTAATTGGAGGGGAAGAGGCTACTGATGCTTCTGATGAGGTGCGAGTACCATAGCTGATACAATCAGTCTCTAGGATGCTGAGGTTCCTGATCATGATTATTGTCAAATAATTTTTCTTTTCTTTTGCTGTAATCACTTTATCCTCCTTGAACTTCCTGATAAATCTGACTTTGCTGCTCTTGTTTTTTTTTTAAATGTTCTGGCCCTGGGCATCTGTGATATTATACCATATTGGTTCTGCTCATATCTTTTTGTCTACTTTCTCTTTTTCTGTAACTCATTTTCTTCCTCTTATAAGGAACTTTGCAGAAAAACTACATCACACACAAGGGAACATTTTGAGGACTCCAACCAAAGGACTTCTAGGAACTATATGTTACCCCTTTGCCATATGTTGTCTCTAAGCTTGAGTCCAATTTTCCCTGGGTTCCGTATGTGCTTATGGTGAGTGTGTGACAGACTTTTGGTCAAATGTTTGGTACCAACTATTCTTATTGCTCTAATTACCACACCATTTTTCTGAAAACTAAGGCTCACTGACCAATTAGTATCAATTGATAATCATGGGATAAGCATCACTAGAAATATAACATCTTCCCTCCAACATCCACTATTAGCTTGAGGTAAAGGAAGAACGGAAATAGTCATTTGTTAAGTGCCTACTATATACTTAGAACTTTACAAATGTGATCTCATTTAATCTTCACAATAATCCTGGGAGGTAGATACTAGTTTTTAATCTTCATTTTATAATTGAGGAAACTGAGGCAGATGATTAATTTGCCTATCACACAGCTAGTTAGCATGTGAGGTTGAATTTGAACTCAGGTCTTTCTGACTCCAAGCCTAGTAGTGCTCTATCTGCTATAACACCTAGCTGCCTTTAGGGGAGACATAATAGCTAATCTCTGAGACATTGACTGAAATGTAAGTAGTAGTTGTGATAGTATCTACATATCTTGTGCCGTAATACTTTCAGGGAATGGCAGAGTCAAGTAGAAGCTTTTTAAGAATGGGAAATAACAGAAAATGAGCACCACACATAAATAATGACTGGCTGTGTAACCTTGAGCAAATTACTTAACCCCAATTGCTTTAAAAAAAAGAAAAGGAAATAACTAGATATGTTTGTAAGTAGAAGAAAAAGAGACAGTGAACAGAGGGATGAATACTACAGGGGGATATGAAGAAGACAACCTGCTGAGGCGATGGGAAGGGATGAGATCAAGGGCACAAGTAGAGGCTGAATTTGTAAGGAGAAAGACTTCTTTTTTTGTCTAAGACTGAGAGGAAGCAAGAATGGGGGATGATGAGATTTGAGGTAGTAAATGATAGATCACAGAAGGTAAATGCTCATGTAGGGTACTGAGGGATTGGAGGTCTTGTCTAGGGTTATATAGCATATGTCAGAGACATAGGACTTGACTTGGCTTTCTTGACTTCAAGAGTGGCCCTTACTATATCAACCTACCTTAGAATGGATATAATTTCTAATTTTGTACTTTACCTAAACAGTTCTTAAATATTTTAGAGACCTAGTCAATATTATTTAAATACTTTTAAAATTATCTAACTCCCAGATGTTGTGAAGAGCTGTCTTGAAAAATTCAAAACATTATATAAATCCTCATTATTATATCATTGTATCATATCTGTCACAAGTTACTTTAAAATAACCCTTAAACTCAGTGAAATTTTGTTGGTAGATACCAAAAACTTATCTCTGATTGCAAAAGAATATTTACTCTGTTAATGAGTAAACTAAAATCTAACCTCTTACATAATTATATTTCAATGGCTTTCAAAAAGTGAAATATACTATTGGAAAAAATAAAGCATTTTGGTGTCAGGAACATATGTAGTAATGAAGAGTTTCATGATTTGGTCACTCATCTATAAGCCAGAGGCAGTCATTACACTTTACAAATTATAAATGCCTTTTATTCCCCTCCTATTAGTACTTGGAAACAAATGTTGAGAAATCTTGAGGCAGATGCTTGACAGTTGTTCTCTTTGCTGTTCAAACCCAAAATGTGCAATAATGCATTTGAAAATGGATTTGAAGTCAATTTGGTTTTAATTGTTTTTATTGTAGTTTGTTTAAAGTAAAGGGAGTGTTCTCTATAATGAAATTTCTCATTTTGTTTACCTATGCTGCAGCACCTTTGATTGGAATGAAGAAATGATAAAAGCATTTATAGGTGTTATCACAAATAACTGTAAGGAAAACATAGTTCTTGCATTCTTCTTGTTTAGAGTTTGTTAGGAGAGTCAAGACTTAAGGTATGGACAGTTATTAAGGATATATCTAAATTTATATGATCAATTAACATACAAACCTCAAACAGTAGTATCTCCTGCTAGGAATGAAATGAAAGGATTGGCTTTAATCAGGTTGGCCATTTATTTTTCTACATCACATGTATGGTCCATGATTCTGGAAAGTTTTTAAGTGTCCAAACTTATTTATGTCTCCCTTCCTTATTATGATTTAATATGAGTTTCTAGGCTTAAAGGTATCAAGACAGAGTCAGGAAAGCAGTAGGAAAGTAGAAGACCATTTCACTTCAAGAATCACTGACAAAATGCCAGATATAGCACCTTTGTTATTCAATTGTTGTACTACTGTTTTTTCCTGGTAGATTTCACTATATATTTAAAAAAAATTCTCTGTCAGGTAAGAAAAAAAAGTTCTTCCAGATGTTTTATAAAATTTTGACCCTGACTTTTCTTAGCCACAATGCAATTGAATACCTCACAGAAAAACTTAATTTTATTTTCTCCATATATAATATTTAAAACTTGGCATCCATCAATAAGTCTTTGAACCAGCAAGTCTACCAAGGGAAGAAGCGAGTTCAGTCAGTTTAAAATTTTATTTATACTGTAGAAATAGTAGGGAGTCTATTTGACAGCTATTTTTCTCTTTTAGGCTAAGATTCTTCATCTTCCATCAGGATTAGTTGAGCAAAGACACTATCAAGAAACAGTTTTTTTCCCCTCCCCTAGTTCACTCCAGGCTATCAATTTTATAGACTTTGCATAATTCTATACAAGAATGTAGTTTGAAGCAAGCTGTTATGATTAATTATCACTCGTTAACTGACTCTTCACTCTGCAGGAAAGAATATCTCCGAGTTTTTTTTAATATGTGTGTGCTCTAAAAATGCTGTTGCCTACATTAAAATTGAATTGCACTTCAGGAAGATCAAAGTTCGGTATGTGCACTGGGAAATCTTTCTGAATGTACTACTTATTTTGAACAATGTTGAGTACATTGTCATTGTTCAATAAACGTAAATATGATTTCCGTACGGGGAAAATAAGTGTCTATCTTGAGTAGTCTGTGTAGGAAATATTTTGCATATTGTATCCTCTGTAAATCGATGCCATATTGGCAAAACATCATTTTGGACAATGTACACATTTATAAAAACTGTTATATGTAGGAAAGCTGAGTAGGATGTTGGATGGAAAATATGCTTAGTCTGTGAGCCAAAATTCATCTCATATCTGTGCAGGATATTAACTAACCTTTTAAATTGCTCTGTGAATATCCATCTGGAGGAAAAAAATAGAATGTCAACATAGAAAAAATGTCATTCTTCATTGGTTGTCCTTCACTACAAGGGCAACACAATTTTCAGGAGAAAGAAACCTGTGCATATGGGTGTAAGTGTTGCTTTATTAATACATGAGAACAGTATATCACTAAAATATTTCAGTTAAATTTTTCCTCCCCACTTCTTTCTGGGAGGTCCTGATATATTTGATTACTCTCATGTTGATAAAGAAAACTTTGAAAAGGGAACTCTTGTTTCTGGCTTGCAAAAAGAAATTAGCCTGTGGTTAATTGGCATCTTCAGTCCTAACAGCTAACTTCCATCCATTACAGGGTCCAAAAGACAAATAGAAAGAAACTGTTAAATAATTTGTATGATGATGAAATCAGTTTTCCCAGATCACTATAGGATTTTAATGAGGAAAAAAAAACAATTTGAATTCTTCTAAATAAAGATTTTTTTAAACTTCCCTATTAGTTTATTGTTTTAGGGCATTCTCTATGAGGAATTTCCTTTATTGATATGTCCTGGCATTTTCTCTGCAATTTAGTCTTAGGCAATTATGTAGAGCTGTGAGAAGCTCTATACAACCTTGCGTCACCCAGCCAGACTTGAACCCAGGTCTTCCTGACTCTGATTCCAGCTCTTTAACTCATGCCTTGCTTCCTCTCTCAAAAATACTTGACAGTTATAAATAATGGTAGGAACATTTTACTCTTAATGTTCAAAGAGATTAATGATAGAGTAGGAAAGTTATTTGGCTATAAGCCTACGAGGCAATTTATTCATTTTTAATATTATCTAATTATCAAATATTTATCAAGTACCTACTGTGTTCAAGGCCACTGTGCTAACTGTTGTAGCAAAAAGAAATCAAAATCAAAAATAGTTCTACCATAAAGGAATGTAGAATCACTCCCACCATCCTTTTCCAAATCCTCTCTCTCTCTCTCTCTCTCTCTCTCTCTCTCTCTCTCTCTCTCTCTCTCTCTCTCTCTCTCTCTCTCTCTCTCCCTCTCTCTCCCTCCCTCCCTCTCCCTCTCTCCCTCCCTCCCTCCCTCCCTCTCTCTCCCTCTCCCTTTCTCTCTCTTTCCCCCCTTCCCACTCTCCCTCTCCCCCTTTCCCTCTTTCAGAGCTGTCTTGACTAGTTTTCCAGTAACACACAGTGACAAGTGAAAATGAATATAGCAATTTAACACATTTTGGAGGCTTAAAAAAGTGTAAAATTGAGAAACTTAGATAATAGTTGGTAATTATTTTTTCTGTTGCATTTTCTGACTCCATATACCTCTTCTGCCCTTTGTAGCTAAGCTCCTCTAAAAGATTATTAAAGTAGATACCTCCCTTTTCTCTCCCCTCACTCTCTCTCTCTTTTTTTTTTTCTTGCCTTTTGGAGGGCGATTGAGGTTAAGTAACTTGCCTAAGGTCACACGGCTAGGTTTTTGTTTGTGTGTGTTAAGTGTCTGAGGCCTGATCCGAACTCAGGTCCTTCTGACTCCAGGGCTGACGCTCTACTCACTGCGCCACCTAGCTGCGCACCCCCCCCTTCTTAACCCTTTATAATCTGGCTATCATATATAACCCTATCATTCTACTGAATTACTCTATCCAAAGTTACTGATGATCTCTTGGTTGCCAAATCTAATGACCTTTTCTCAAAGCTGCTTCTCCTTGACCTCTCTGAACAGCCTTTGACACTTGGTCACCCTTCTTTCTTTCTAGATTTTGTGGACACCAACCTCTTCTCATTCTCTTCCTAATTCTCTGACTACTCCTTCTCATTCTTCTTTGCTGGAATCCTTTTTCAGATCATGACCTTTAACTGTAGGTGTCCTTCAGACCTCTGTCCTGGGCCCTCTTCTCCCTCTATACTGTATAGATGAGATCACTGTGTGGTTGCATCAACTCCCATGGATTTAGTTATTATTTCCATGCTGATGATGCTCTAATTTACCTATCCTGCCCCAACCTCTCTGCTGACCTCGATTCTCATATTTCCAACCATCTTTTAGACTTCTCAAACTGGATGTCTGGTAGACATCATAAACTCAAATACAAAAATAGAACTCATCACCTTTCCCCTTAAATCCTTCCCCCACCTCCTACCTTCCTTATTGTAGAGGACAACACCATCTTACCAGCTCCTGAGGCTAGAACCTTAGGAGTTATCCTTGACTCCTCATTATCTGATTCCCTCCTCTACCCCCATCCAATCTTTTGCCAAGGTCTGTTGATATTTCCATTTGCAATGTTTCTCAAATATGTTTCCTTTTATCCTCTGCCACTGTCACCACTCTAGTGAAGGCTCTTATCAGTCCATGCTTGGATTACTACTAACAGCCTGCTGGTGGGTCAGCCTGCCTCAAGTCTCTACGTACTCCAATCCATTCTACATTCAGCCATCAAAGTGATTTTCCTAAGGTGTAGACCCTGTTATGTCCCCCCCTTCTACTCAAGTAACTCCAGGGGCTTTCTATTGCTGCCAGGATCAAATACAGATTGCTCTGTTTGGCATTCATAGCTCTTCACAACCTATCCTCCTCCTACTTTCCAGGTTTCTTATACTTACTCTCTGCTAAAAGGTTTTGATCTAGTGACACCAACACACTATCTTTCAACTCCAGGCATCTTCTCTGGTTGTCCTCCATGCCTGAAATCCCAATTAAAACCTCATCTTTGACAAGAAGCTTTTCTCAACCCCTCTTAAATATTGTGTCTTTTCTTCTGTTAATTATTTCCTCTTTATCCTGTATATGCCTCGCTTTGTATACATTTGTGTGTTGTCTCCCCCATTAGGTTGTAAGCTCCTTGAGGGCAGGGCCTCTCTTTTGCCTCTTTTGTTTCTCCAGGGCTTAGCTCAGTGACTGGTACATAAGTACTTAATAAATGTTTATTAGTTTATTATACCTAGGGTATTTTGTGTAATATTTCTTTTTTAAAAGGGTGTGAAGAGAGAATAATGTAGAATTAGTCTCAGAAGATAGGTAGGAATCTGACTTTGAAGGACTTTAAATGCTAAACAGAGAAGTTTTTCTTTTACCCCAAAGACAAGGGAGCCATCAGAGCTTCCTGAGCAGAGTCATGACATGGTCATAATTGTGCTTTAGGAATATCAGTTTGTCATGTGTGTGGAGAATGGATTGGAATGGGGATATAGTAGAAGCAGGGAGACCAAACCTGATTCAAGTGGGATCACACCTAATCAAAACCATAGCAAAGAGTCCCCACAAATATTTTCAGTTTTACTAATCAGAGTGTATAATCGGTTGAAAGCAAAGGCATTTAATGAAATAGTATACTAAATATACCAAACGACAAGTCCGCAATACCCCAAAACAAAGTAAAGAACATTTACCCTATAAACCCTGACTATAGTCTCCCACAATATATACTTAATTGCCATTGCACAGGAAATAGAGCAAGGACACAAATGGAGGGAAGATATGTGACCACAGATCCCATGTGGCCAGGCATATTCATGGAGGGGAAACTCATTTCTCTGACAATGTAGGGTCAGGCATCACTGTTTTTTTGAAATGTTATTACATGGCTCTTTCTGGGCCTGTTTCCAGCTGGTCTTATGCATTCTTTGTTAAACCTGTAGACATTTGCTGGGTGTTACTCTGTAGCCATCAAATGTGGTCACTGATGGATGGTGCCAGACTGGAATCTTGATTACTTTTGGTTATTGTTCCATTAGACATGTGGTTTTGGAGCTTCTCTCTGATTCCAGGTTCTAGTTTTAATTGGAGTATTCAACTAAGTTGTTAATCTCTTCCCCATAAGATGCTTTCTACCATCTCTCTTATTTTAGAGGTTAGAGGAGTAAGGTTTGTAACCTCATGTCAGGCTAGAGAAGTCCTCAGCTGATTTTTCTCCCCTCTCATTTCTCATATCTTACTTGTATGGAGCTTTTAATTTTTCCAAAGGGAGTTTCTTTGACTCTAGAGGCTTTAACTCTTTGACTCTTGGAGTGTGTAATAGTTACCGAAGGATAGCCCTCAGGGATTTAATCTGCTTTTTGAACTTTCTGTTTCGGATTTGAATCCCAGTACTGTATCCCAGGCAGCCATCTTACTCAGCATTAAAAACTCCAAGGGTCACTCAGCCAATTTGTATTTATTAAATGCTTATTATGTGCCAGGAACTGGCCCTAGTACTGTGGACATAAAGGTAAAACCAAACCAAAATAAACAAAAAACATCCCTGTCTCTGTTCTCAAGGAATTCCCATTCTAATTGAGATAACAGTAGGCAAATGAATAATATATAGGGGGCTAATTTGAGATAATCTTAGAGGAAAGGCACTAAGAAATAGGTGAACTGAGAAAAGATTCCTACAGAAAGTAGAACTTTAGCTGAGATTTGAAGAAAAGCAGGGAGGTCAAGAGGAACACATGAGGAGGGAGAGCATTCTAGTCATAGGGAACAGCCAGTGAAAATCCTCTGAGTTGGGGGCTAGAGTGTCAGTGTGAGGAACAACAAGTAGACCATTTTACTGGATCTTAGAATCCAGTAGGGGAGCAATGAATAGGAAGCCTGGAAACATAAGAATGGATGGGGTTATGAAGGGCTTTAAAGGCCAAGTAGGATTTTATATTTGATCCTAAAGGCAATAGGGGATCACTGGAGCCTGCTAAATGGGAGGGTGGGAATGGAATGTGTGACATGGTCAGATCTTTGTTTTAGGAAGATCAATTTGACAGCTGATTTGGAGAATGAATTGGAGTGGGGAGACATTTGAGAGAAGGCCAACATACAGGCTATTGCAATAGTCCAGGTGTGGAATGATATGGGCCTGTACCAGTGTGATAGCAATATCAAAGGAGAAAATTGTGTGTGGGGTGTGTGTGTGTGTGTGTGTGTGTGTGTGTGTGTGTGTGTGTGTGTGTGTGTGTGTGTGTGTGTTGGGGGAGTATATGTGAGGATAGAAATAATAGTACTTGACAACTGATTGTATATGTGGGGTTGATGGAAGGTGATGAGTTGAGGATGAGAGGTAGGTTGTGAGTCTCAATGATTAAGAGGATAGTGGTACCCTCAAAAGTTAAAGTTTAGGAGAGAGATTTGGTAGGGAGAGGTAATGAGTTTGTTTTCAGACATATTTAGTTTAACATGTCTGTAGATATGTGATTTGAGATGCCTAATAGGAAGTTGGAGATGTGAGACTGGATATTAGGAGAGAGGTCAGGGCTGGACAAGTATATTTGAGAGTCATCTGCATAGACATGCTAATTGAAACCATGGGAGCTGATGAAGTCACCAAGTGAAATGATTTAGAGGGAGAAGAGGGCCAAGAATAGTCTTATGGGACCCCTCCCCCACCCTAGATATCTGGCAAAGGAAAATAGAAGTAGTTAGGTAGGAGGAAAGATGGAAGAGAGCAGTTCTCTCTCACAAATAAACCTAGAGAAAGGAAAATGTAAGGAAAAGAGTATGATCAGTAGTATTGAAGGCATCAGAGGGGTCAAGAAAGTTGAAGACTGAGAAAGGATACTAGATTTGACCATTAAGAGATCATCATTCGCAACTTTAGAGAGAGCAGTTTCAATTGCCGAGAAAATGAAAGTTTGTTGAGATTGTGGGGGAATGTAAGCAAACCCATCACCATTACAATAAAAAAACCTCAGGTGGAACTCTTTTGAGACCTCATCATCTACTTTAACCCCTTGTTCTAAATTCCTGCCTTTATTATAATTATGGGGTTATAAAAGTCTCCCCATTTTGAGACATGCTACGCTAATAATTAAATATCTTGATAATAGAGATTAGAGTATACCTCATATTAACCAAGTTTGAAATAGAAGTATCTTATCCCATTAATTACACCTTCAAATTATCTCTTGCATTTTTCTTCTCCCTTCTTTTCCAGTTACCACTTTTATAGCTCATAACTTTATTCTCTCTTACCTGGAGTATATAGATAGTTTTCTTCCTCTAACCTATTTTATGCATTACTGAAAGTGGCCTAGGTTCGAATCCTGTCTGATGCTTATTTGTGGCATACCCCATTTGACTTATAGACCTTTTTGATAAAGGGGGCAGAAGAGATTCTTGTGTGGAGAAATACTTAAAAAATCAATTTGAGAAGTTGCATGGCTTCTCAGATAAAATGGTGAGGTAAGTCATACTGTTCTGTGGGACTGATGAACTACCCCTTTGATAAATGTTGATGGAACCTGAGTGAGAGAAGAATAATGACTGAAGTCATGATTCTCGTGTTTTCAGAGTTTTGAAAATTATAGCTATTTGGAGACTATAGAGATATTATAGAGGGCCTTAGGGAGAGACTAAATACAGAATATATGATTATATATGGGGTTATACCTGAAAGAAAGGTGGATCTTTTGAGTTTCATATTACAAGTTAGAGATGAGTCATTCCTTATGAGCAGACACTTATTTGAGACATTAAAAAAACTACTTTATAGAGCTAGAAAAAATAGTAACAAAATTTATTTGGAAGAACAAACAGTCTAGAATATAAAGGGAATTAATGAAAAGAAATGCTAGGGAAGGTAGACTAGCTATACCAGATTTTAATCTGTATTATACAGCAGCAGTCATCAAACTGCTTGGTACTGGCTGAGGAATAGAGTAGTGGATCAATGGAATAGATTGGGTGCACGAGATTCAGCAATCAATGAGTATAGTAATATATTGTTCAATAAACCCGAAGACCCCAGTTTTGGGGATAAGATTGCACTATTTGACAAAAACTGCTGGGAAAACTGGAATACAGTATGGCAGAAATTGGGCATAGACCATTATCTGACACCATATACCAAAATCAAGTCTAAATGGGTGCGTGATCTAGGTATAAAGGATGACACTGTAAGCAATCTGGGAAAGCAAGGAATAGTTTACCTGTCAGATTTGTGGAGAGGGAAAGACTTTAGTCTCAAACAAGAATTAGAGAGCATTATAAAATGCAAAATGGATAATTTTGATTAAAATTGAAAAGCTTTTGTACAAACAAAGCCAATGTAACCAAGATCAAGAGGGAGGTGGGAAATTGGGAAAGAATTTTTACAACCTATGTCTCTGATAAAGGACTCATTTCTAAAATATACAGAGAATTGAGTCAAATCTATAAGAACACAAGTCATTCCTCAATTGATAAATGGTCAAAGGATATGAACAGGCAGTTTTCAGAGAAAGAAATTAAAGATATCTATAAGCATATGAAGAATGCTCTAAATCACTATTGATTAGAGAAATGCAAATCAAAACAACTCTGAGATACCACATCTCTCCAGTCAGATTGACTAAGATGAAAAAACAGGAAAGTGACAAATGCTGGAGAGGATGTGGACAAATTGGAACACTAATACATTGCTGGTGGAGTTGTGAACTTATCCAACCATTCTGGAGAGCAATCTGGAATTATGCCCAAAGGACTATAAATAATTTCATACTCTTTGACCCAGCAATACCACTTCTAGGGTTATATCCCAAAGAGATCATAGAAGTGGGAGGAAGACCCATATGTACAAAAATATTTATAGCAGCCCTTTTTGTGGTTGCAAATAATTGGAAATTAAGGGGATGCCCATCAATTGGGGAATGGCTAAACAAGTTGTGGTATATGCATGTAATGGAATATTATTGTGCTATAAGAAACGAGGAGCAGATGGACTTCATATTTACCTGGAGAGGCTTATACAAACTGATGCTGAGTGAAAAGAGTAGAACCAGGAGAAATTTGTATACAATCACAGACACAACATATGTGTGATGATCAGCTATGATACACTGGACTCTTCTCAGCAATGCAGTGATATAAGTCAATCCCAAAAGACTCAGGATGGAGAGAGATGTCTACACCCAGAGAAAGAACTAGAAAGAACTGAGTTTGAATCCTGATTGAAGCAAACTACTTGATCTTTTTCTTTTTATTATTTGGTTTTATTTCCTCTTTACCATTTTTCATCCCATCTAGTACAATTTGCCTTTGTAACCTGACTAATGTCTAATGTGAAAGTATTTGTAGATCCTATACTGGATTGTATGCTGTCATGGGTGGGGGGAGGGAGGAGAAATTTGAAATTCAATTGAATCTTGTAAACTAAAAGTAAACAAACAAATTAATAAAGACAAAAATTCTTAAAAAGTGATAGATATAGGTAGAAGAAGAGCAGAAAAGAGGAGAGGGGCAGGCTAAGCATGGGGAGATTTTGGGACACTGTAGGTGATAAGGAAAGCTGTTGATAGAAGAAAGAACAGAGGAGCTGACAGGAACTTATCTGACAGGAAGGTTTGCAGCTGTTTTGTTAGAAGCTGTGCTGACTGGAAGAGGTAAATGTCTTGTCTAAAGCTGAGGCTCTGTAAATGTCTGAGGCTGGGTTTGAACTCAAGTCTTCCTTACTCCCAGCTGGTGTTCTTTCTACTATACCATACTTCACTTATAGTTAAGCCAGATCGGGTTTTTGATGTTTTCTTGGACTCCCTGCCTCCCAATCTTCCCTGTCTTTGTTGTTTCAGTACTTTGTTTTATACTTTGTTTAATACTTTGTTTTAATACTTAATGTTTTTTTGTTTCCATACTTTGACTCACACTCTTCCCGTCTGCTTTCAGTGTACTCCATCCCCTAATTTATACCAGTTGAGATTGTCTTTGCAACTCAGGTTGCATCTCCAACATGTTAGCCTTCATTAATTTCCTCTTAATCAGAAATGATAGATAACTTCACTTAATATTTATAACACTTTATTCATATAACACCTCTATTATGGATTAATGATTATGCCAATGATGAAGAAATTCATATCCTGAGAGGCTATGCCATTTGCCTAGTCCCACAGCTAATGCATCTGAGGCAGGATTCAAAATTGTGTATTTCTGATTCTAATGAAGGCAGGCATCCTATTTTTTTATATCTTTTATTTTCTATAGCACCTATCACAGTGACTTAGACATCATAGTTTCTCAATAAATGTTTGCTAGATGAAAGTGAAAGAGGATCATTTTGTTGAGAGGGTTGAGTCACATTAAACCTTAGTCACTCACAATGTGTATTTGTTTTAGTAATCTCTAATGTGTTATGTCAATTCATGTTCTTTTATAAGCCTATGATGCAACTGTCCTGGACCCTCCCCTCTCCCCACTCTCATCCATTTCTATAATATTCCTCCTTGTGGGGCCTGCTCATCTTCCCCACTACTCCATAAGACCTGTTGTCAAATTGTCTTTTAGTCTGCTCTCCCTCATCCAAATTCAACTGTTTTTGTACCAGGTGAAAATATTCCTGGTTTATTACTGTGCCCACACACGTATATATATGTATGTGTATGTGTGTAGAAAGTGACAAACCATATATGTATGCACATATGTATATGTATTTCATTCATTGGCACTGGGATATCAATGTAAGCCAATGATTCTCAGATATTTAAGGTGAATAAATTAATTACAAATGTAAGGTCATAGGAATAATAAGGTAAGGAGATCCAAAAAAACATCCTGGTTAAATTATTAAATAGACAATATAATTAATCTCACTTTTCTGATCTAGCATTTCTAAATGTTAATAATTTATGATAACTTTGAAAGATCTTCCATCTTACTGGAATTATGTAGTCTTGGAATACAATTAGATTGTAAAATTAATGAAAGTTACAAGTAGTTTTCAGCTGTATCTTTTTAACTTAGACAAAAGTTGGAATTGGCAGAACTTTTTTGTGGTTTAACACATCAAATTCTTTGAATGATGTGAGATCATATACATTAAATTGATAGTTTTTTTTTGGACATAAGACACTTTTGAACAAACTGACTTATTAAGTACATTCCATGAAAAAGTTTATTGAATATTAACAGAAAGGAAGCTTGTTGACTTAATTTTGACAGTATGCAATTGATATTATCTTATAATTGAACACAGGTTGCCTATCCATATTGACTTCATTGTTAGGATTATAGTGTTTGTTGTTTCTTTTGGTTCCAGTTTCTCTGACTTGCATCACCTCACATACCTTCACATTTCTTTGAAATCTTTGTATTTGTAATTATCTTATAGATAATATAGATAAATGTAATAGCATACTTTGTTCAGGTGCTCCCAATTATTGGGACATATTTCATATCTAGTTTTCTATAACAAATAATGTTGCCATGAGCATTTTTTGCACATATTGGCCTTTTCTTGCTCTTATTAACCTAGAGATACATGATCAATGAGTCAAAAGGTGTGAATAATTTATTAACTTCTCTTGAATAATTCTAGATTGACTTCTGAAATGACCCAATAGTCAGTTTTTCCAGCTCTAAATTATTGTACCTTCCTTTCTACAGCCCTTCCAACAATGAGTGTTCCCAATTTGTAGCATTTTTGCTAGTTTGAGAGGTTTGTTTAAATTTTCATTTCTCTGATTAGTAGGAATCTTGAGTATTTTCCAGTGGTTATTAATACTTTGTTATTTCTTCCTTTGAATATTGTTAATTCATATTCTCTGAATACATGTCTGTTGGGGAATAACTCTTAGATATCTGTATCAAATTCTCTATAGTTTTTGGATGTCAGATTTACTTTAGAAAACAAGTTTTATGTATTTATTGTTTAAAATATTAAAATATGTACAACATATATTTTCTTAAAGTAAATGACAAATATAATTATTCAAATACATAAAGCATAAAATAAGAAAAATTACCAAGTAAGTTGAAAAAGAGGTTGTAAATGATAAAATGTACTTGCTGCTTACCAGCTTTTAACTCTATGATAAATGATGTGCATATTAATTTTAATATACAGTTTCTACATCATCCTGGTTTTCATAATTCCCTTTTACTTTCTTTATTGTGTATATATATATATATATATATATATATAGCATTTTTTGTTGTTGCTGGTATTGTTGCTTTTAACTGACTAGATAGCTTATAAGTTATAAATGTGAGAGATTATGGCTCTTTGAGGGGGGGGAGAAATGACTGTTTAGAGCTAAAAGTGTTCTGGCAGGGAAAAAAATAGAAAATGAATGAGGGTAATGTTTTCATTTTTACAGTGAAGGTTAATCATTGTTAGCATAAAAAAGATCTATATTCTAGTATAGGAGTATTTTTATTAAGTCAGGGTCTCTAATATGAAACAAAAAATTTAGAACTCACAAAAACTTAGGGTACGTGTAACCACTAATAATTTCTATAAAGGCAAAATAGTTCATCTTTTCTATGCAATAGATATAAAAGACCCTCATCATTTTTTCTGATTCTTCCATGATATGAACATCAGTCAGTGTTTCATCTATTACCACAACCCTTCCACATACATATTACTATTTAACAAAACATTCATGAATATATTATTGAAAATATTATCATAAAGCATAACAAATCTGTCTTCTCTTATCCATTGCCACATTTAGTGTGAATATCTGTTACTTTCTCCTAAAAGTTCCCTTTGTAAGATTTGTTAAATAATTTACTGTAGTGTTAGTAAAAATAACACATTTCCATTAAGAAGTAGAAGAATTTTCATTGTACTCTTTCTTAGACACAGGATATAAGTGAATGTTTCAGAGTGACTTATAACAAACATTCCTGAAATGATCCCCACAAGTGGCCTATAGTGTTATTTTATCTTATTTATGTCTAAATATACTTGATATACTACAAATAAATAATAAAATCATGGTTTCATTTTATTTTTATTGCATTATGTGTAAATGAAATGAAAATTATTTACATATTCATTTCTAGTGGTCTCATGTAGACAAATTGAAGCTATACTCCTCCTAGTTTACAAGAAACTTTGTTACTATTAAAACAAGTGAATTCTATGTGATATGCTGTGTTGCATTTACTTAGGGAAACATCTAAAGACATTATTTATACACCTCATAATATGTCATTAGATATGTGATTTTAGTGGTGCAAATACTCCCTAAAGTGGTTAACATCATATTTCATTCATAGCACTTTATTCTGAGTGATTTGTGTCCCTCTACTCCTCAAATACTCCATAGGAGGTCTACCCGTCATATTGGAAGTCTTCAGCTAGATCTTATGATTGCATATGCATATTTTGAGGCATAATGTCTATCATCACATACTTTCTTTATGTGATCTGCAGGTATACTTTTCTTTTAATTCATTTTATATTGTTTTGTCTTTGCAATTATTTTTGGTAATATGTTACAGTCTTCTCATATATATTATGTGACTCATTTTTGGGGGATAACCTTCAACTTTAGTTTTCTGGAGACTGTGATGTATACCATGAATCATAGCTATAACATAGTCCATGATTTCTCCACATGTTCCTACTGCCACCTGCTGTTAGGGTTCTTTGCCAACCTGACATTTGCTACATTGGTCATTGGTTGGGGGTATATTTCTCCTCCACGCACTTGGTGGTCTTTTGTAAGAGTGCTCATGCCTTAGGATTATTTCAGCTTGATGTTAGTCATGTCCATATTTTTACTTAGCCAACATGACAAAAAATGCCTTAAGTGTGTCCCTCCCTTCTTCTCTCTCTCTCTCTCTCTCTCTCTCTCTCTCTCTCTCTCTCTCTCTCTCTCTCTCTTTCTCTCTGTCTCTCTGTCTCTCTCTCTCTCTCTGTCTCTCTCTCTCTCTCTTCCTCCCCCTTCTCCTTGGATAACTTATTTCTCCAAATATTGACTGTTCTAGGACTCATTGATATTTAGGTGGGAGTCAAGTCAAATCAACAAGTATTTACAATGTGTAGGTGTATGTTTACAACATAGATTATGTGCAAATCCAAATAGATTGTCTAAATGTGGCTCATAAGAAGTCATGATTGGCATCTCTGGAATCTTGCCACCCCCTACAAAAGAGATTTTAATTCTTTCATGGAGAGTAGGAAGAGACCCTAAGCATGGCCTTGCAGTTTTCCTTTGGGACTGAAGGTATGTAAACTAGAATCAAATCTATCTGTCCCCTAAATATTGTTGGTCTATGGAAATGATTTTATTTTAAAGATTTAGGCTTGTCTCTGGTTTCTGTCCAGTAAAGGGGAAGGGATACTCCAAGCTTGTTGCAACAGGCTTGAATCTTTTATATCAAATTTTAGTTATCCTAAGAGCCATTACTAACAGTGAATACACCTATTTATCTAAGCAGATAATAAACAGAAACCAGAGTTTATACACATTTTAATATACCAGGAGATCTCCAGAATGAATAAACTCCCCGTGGAGAAGTCAACCAAATGAAAAGCTTCAATGTCACCCAAGAGGAAATTCCTCAAAGTATCTAGAAAGGCAAGATGGAAATCAGGAAATGCTGAGCAGCTGGCCTTCCCCTGAATATCTGTCTTCCAAAGTCCTTTCTTTCTCTCTTTCTCCAAAGAAAAACTGGAACCATGTTTATCCTTTCTTTCTTTCTTTCTTTTTTTTTTTGGAGGGCAATTGGGGTTAAGTAACTTGCCCAAGGTCACATGTTGTGTGTGTGTGTGTGTGTGTGTGTGTGTGTGTGTGTGTTTGTGTGTGTGTGTGTGTGTGTGTGTGTGTGTGTGTGTGTGTGTGTGTGTGTGTTAAGTGTCTGAGGCTGGATCCCAACTCAGACCTTCTGACTCCGGGGCCGGCGCTCTACTCACTGCACCACCTAGCCGCCCCTATCCTTTATTAAAACAGCAATGAAGAAGATTCTTTATTATTCTCTAGTTCCAACCCACCCTACCCCCCAAACCATGTCTTTTAAATAAACAGCCTCTGTGAGTGCCTTAACTTATCAGCTTCCATTTTCTGTGCTTAAAAAAATCACTTTGGCAGCTGAGTTGAGAATGAAATTGAATTCCTTCAGGAAGACTATTTAAAAGACTATTGCAATATTCCAGATGAAGTGTGATCAGGACCTGGACAAGGGTGGCTGTGTCTGTATGACAAGGGTGAAGGGGGCATATAGAAGAGAAGAAAAAGACTAACTACTAGGAGAACAGGAAGAGTCTTGTGTATGAGCTGGTGCCTGATCTGATCTTGTGTTATGGAAATAGGAATTTCAGATCTTCCCTGCCCCTAGGCCCTTTGATAGGCTTAAGTGCACCTGGAGCCTGTGGGGAGAGGCTTGATTTTCAGGAATGCTTTTTGATTGGGCAGTGGGTCAAGAGGGTTGTTACATTCTCTGATCCAGGAGAAGGTGATATAAACCCTGATGTGAGTCTTTGTTTTGGGACTCACTTTGAGAAGTGTGTGATTTGACATGACAAGACTCTGGGCAGCCATTGAGCCCCCTGACTTTGAAAACCCAGATGTTGGTGCTTCCTTCTCTGGTAACTGTGACTAGGTATGGATGTGATGGTCAGACAGTTGGAGGCCTGTCTGCTGAAATGTTTCTCTGTTTTCTTGTAACTTCTGCTTGTAACCTCTCTGTATACTCTGAAGTTTGGGGTGCTGACTTTTTCTCCTGATCTAGGTAAATGATATGTTTGATGGATTAAAGCTAGATTGTTAACCCATTCTGAGTTGCTTTCCTTTAGAAAAGCAGATCTAAGAACCTGTGTTGGCAGCCACCCTGGGTATGCTTGGGGTGTTTGCTGTTACATCTTGGAAAGCAACTGGGGATTCTAAGAGGTATAGTTCATGACAGACCATTCCAAGCATAGGGAATAACTTGTGCAGAGACATAGAGGTGAGGATAAAATTTCACGTATGCTGAACAATAAGGAGGCCAATTTGGCTGGAATGCATAGTATGTAAGGGAAAGCAATGGGAAATACATCTAGAGAAATAGTTTAGGTTCAAATTATTTAAGGCTCATAAGGTCAAACAGAAGTGTTTATATTTTATTTTAGAGACAACAGGTAGTCAGTGAAGCTTTTTCAGCAGGGGAGTGACATGGTCAGGTTTGTGTTTTCAGAAAACCAATATGACAGGTGTTTGCTGGGTGGATTGGAAATATGAAAGACTTGGGGAGAGGGAGAACCATTAGAAAGCTAATGCAACTCAGGTGAGATATGATGAGGGCCTGAAAAAGGGTGGTAGTTTTGTGAATAGAGATGGGAGGAGAAAGATCTGACAGACAGTGGGAAAGATTTAGTAAGGAGACGAGGAAGGTAGTGTTGGGAAAAGAGGGAACACTTAATCAATGGCTTCCCTCAAGTAAAGGAAGTTGCTGAGGTTGCGGTTGAGAGGGGTGATGAAGGTAGATTGAGGGCAGAAAAAAAGCTTTGCAACATTATGGGTAGAGGGACAATCTAGATTGATGGGTAGGCAAGGAAGAGTTAAAAAGAGTACTATTTGGCAATGACAGGCCAGATGAAATTAGATAAGCTAAATTTGTAGCGAAACCAGTTCTCATGCCAAAATGACGTCCTGAACCAGCATTAGTACATGAATGGAGAAGGCATATGGGGTAACTCAGTTTTAAGATCTGTTAAGGAGACGAGAATAAGACAAAGTGGGCAAGGAATTTGCTGGCAAAAGATATTGCAAATATAAACTAGTTAACTATGGAATAAGAATTTCAAGGGAATGAAAATGGGTACAGAGCAGAGGTTTGAACTGAAACAACAGGGAAAGGTGAAATGAATGGAGGTGACAACCAGAACAGAATGAGGAATAAGGCAATGAGAGAATCAGAAGTCTGAGAAGGAATGTGAATTTTGGATCATGCAAGTTGATAACGTGTTTTGTCTTTCATCATTTTTCAGCCTGTTTCACATTTCTGAGGTGAAAACCTCTTTCTTCTCACTTATTTCTCTCCATTGTGCATTCCTGATGCCTTCCATCATTCCTCCTTGATGAAATGTTAGGCATGAGGGTTTTGTGTTACAGCATTTGAGGTCTCCAGGTGTCTCTTAGTTTGTGTTTAGTTAAATGAACTAAGACACTTAGAAACAAGGAGAATACAAGCATAAGCACAAATTAAAGCCATTGTAATACGTGGATTTACTGATTGGGCTGCCATGATGGGAAGAGAAGGAGAATTGGTGGGGAGGGGATTAGTTGAGAATGTTTCCAGTATTTGGGGGAAAATGCTTTATAATGTAGATGGACAAGCCCCATGGATTCACTTTGTATTCTCAAGTTAGTTAGTTATTGTAATATAGTATCTGGGGAAGGACTTTTACCAGACAAAGTATATGAAAAAATCAGAAATGCAGCTCTTCTCTTAAAACACAAATATCTATTTCCCTATGAGTATGAGGCAGAATGACAAACCAAGAGCTAGCAATGGTAGTAGTTATAAGTCAAAGAGCAGTATTTGCCTGGGTTGCACATAGAAAGGAGTGGGGGGGGTCTCTTCAACCACTTCAGCATACCAACAGTCAGTAACATACAGACAATGGTACTTGACAATTACAGTTTAGTGTACTTTAGCAGTCTATAGGATTCTATATTTCATATACTTTTCATTCTTACTGGCCCAATGTTCTACATAGGTTTTCTTCCCTTTCAGCCAACTCCTTTTTCCTCCCAGATTCTCTCCTCCAATTTTTTTAACTAAAATTTTTTTTGTCTTTTATCCAACATTCCAAGTAAATCAGGTTGATTTAAATCAGCACCATTGTTTCTTTTTTTAAATTGAAAATTAATATCCAACCTTTGTTGAATTTCAGTTTCAGTCAGGTTCTTTGGCTTAGCTGACTTTTTTATCCAAACACAAATTTAGGATTTTAAAACTGGAAAGGACTTGAGGGATCATCTAGTTCAACTCCCTCTCCTTACAAATGAGGAAACTGAGGCCAAGCATAAGGAAGTGATTATTGTTTCTTTAGAAAGAACCATGGGTCATATCTTATAGAAGAATGTAAACAGAATGAAGGCAATTAATCTTTTATTTTTTTAAAGAGAAAGTTTCATGCTCCACTTTGAGGTTTGTACTATGATTGTTCAGACTTAGTCTAATTGAGTCAATTTGATTATTTCTTAACATAAGCTAATTTCCCCCTTTTTATTGGCTTGGATATCCTGCTTTTAAAAAATCATTAGCAGAGTTGTATCAAGGGAAACACATACACACACACACACACACACACAACTGATATGCTATAACCTCCCTTTTTTAGGCTACAACATGCAATGCATAATATGAGCCTGGTAAAAGAAAAAAAATCAGGTCAGGCCTATTAAACTGTGCAGGCTAATTGTTTGCTTAGTACTATAAGCTATTGTTTGGGATTGGAAGAGAGCTGGTACTTGATGTGACTTTAATACTAATGGATCTTTAGACTTTGCTTTGAATACTGCTTTAGGTCACTCCTCTACAGAGAAACCTTCAGTGACTCACCATTACCTCCTGGAAAAAGTTCAGACTCTTAAACCTCATATTGAGGGTCCTTTAAAACTTGATTACAGACTACCTTTCCAACCTAATCTATTTTATTCCTTCAATAATAATTCATGCTCATTTTTACACTTTAAGGACTTTGTAAAGTAAATCACTTGACTCTCGACAATTCTTTGATGTAGATAATACAGGCATTATTCCCCCATTTTAGAGATGAGAAAGCTAAGTATTTGAGAGGTTAGGTCGTTCATCCATGGCCACATTTAAAAAAGTATGACTCCAAGCTCAGCTTTATTGACTTCAGATCTAGTAACTTCAGGCACAGTCTACTTCTTTCCCCACCAATACAACTTGTACTTTCCTAATTCTCTATCTCTTTCCCCCCATTTCTTTGAATTTCTTTCAAAATCCTACCCATATTCAGGGTCCAGAACTAATGCTGCTTTCTCCATGAAGCTGTCCCTGATTACTTTAGCAAAAAGTGATCTCTCTTTGATGAATTCCTGTACCTGGGCTAGCATTATGCCTTGTGCAGTATTGATTTGTGTATTCAACTTCTATTCCCAACTAAATTTTAAGCTGTCTCAGTGCAGAGACTACATCTTATCCCTTTTTTGCTTGCTTAAAACACCTACCATTCTACTTTATAGACAGCTAGTATTCAATAAATTTGTTGAATAGTAGATGTCACTCAAATTTATATATTGCCTATCAACCAGAATTCATAAGGAAACTTTGCCTAGTGTAAATGTTATGTGTTTTTCTTTTAGAATGAAAGAATTAAACCTTTTTTCCCTTATAAGGTCTTTATAATTTCTGTCTACTTTATTTCATTGAAATCTATTAAATTTAGAAAATGATTTGCAGATTAGTAATTGTAATATAAGATTGAACTTCAAAATGAAGGCTAATCTGATTTCTTTAAATAATGTATTAAATTGGTTGTATCATATCTCCCAAAGTTGCCTGGCATCCAAAAGAAAAAATATAAAATGTTTTGTGGTAGAGTAGAAATGGAGTCCTCACTTTGATTAGAAAAATCATTTTCCTAAGAAAAGAGGCTTATAAAGTAAAAAATCAGGTAAATAATCCTCTGCCTTTTTGTATTCTCTTAGTATCCACCCAGTCTTATTTTAAATAGTTTGAAGTAGCCCAGATAATTTGAATAATTTTATCATAATCCATTATTTCTCACTTTAAAGAATTTTATGTTCCCATGTTCCTAAAGTGTAGGTTTGGTCATCTCACTCCACAAGCAAAAATCAGTTCTGGCACAAGAAGCATATGTAGGAAAGGAAGAATAAAATCCTTGTAGTTTCTTTCTTCCTCACTCTTAAGTTTTCTATCTTTTCTTTAAACCTTGTCTAAATTTACTTAACTGTGTCTTTTGGGGAGAGAAGAGATGCTTATCTGTTGCATTTTATTTAGAATATTGCCTGTAGAGAAGCAGAAGATAAAAAGGATTATGGTACCAGGAAAGGATTATAAAACCAAAACAATTACTTTCCTGTGCCCAGAGAAAACGTATCAAACTAGAAACTAGCAGCTAGAATTGAGATGATGAACTAGGAACTAGAGCAGAATGGAGCAATAATAGAAAAAGGTTGGATCTGAAGTTTGAAAAATCGGAGTTTAAATCCTGACCCTGTCATTTATTGCTAATATGACCATAGGCAAGTAACTTGTCTTTCCTAGATCTCATTTTCCTTAACTGTAAAAAGATGGTGTTGGACTAGATAATTTCTGGTTATATTAGAAGCTCCCAAAGGGTTATAAAACTATGCATACCCTTTGATCCAGCAATAACACTGCTAGGTCTGTATCCCAAAGAAATCCAAAAAAAGGGAAAAGGACCTGTTTGTATAAAACTATTTATAGCAGCTCTTTTTATGGTGGCTAAGAATTGGAAATCAAAGGATGTCCATTAATTGAGGAATGGCTGAATAAATTGTGATATATGATTATAATTGAATATTGTGTTAAAAGAAATTATAAGCAGGATGATTTCTGAAAAACCTGGAAACACTTACATGAACTGATGCATAGTGAAGTGAACAGAACCAGGAGAATATTGTATACAGTAACAGCAATATTATTCAATGAAGAACTGTGAATGACTTAACTGTTTTCAGCAATACAATGATATAACCCAGTCCCAAAGTACTAATAATGAAGCATAATGTCTGCCTCCAGAGAAAGAATTGATATTGATTGTATACCAACTGAAATATGCTATTTTTTACTTTCTTTCATTTTTTAGTCTTCTTGTACAAAATGAGAAACATGTAAATATTTTACATAATTGAACATGTATATATGATTGCTTACTGCCTCAGGGAGGACAGAGGTAAAAGAGGGAGAAAGAGAATTTGAAACACAAAATTTTAAATAAAAATGTTTAAAAATGAAAAAAAAAAGATTATAAGTTCCTTGAGGGGCAGGGATTGTGGTTGTCTCTTTTTGTGTCATCAAGGCTTAGTAAAATGCCTGGTACATAGTAGGCAATTAATAAATGTTTAAGCATTGACATTCATTCTAAGGTTCCTTCCAGTTCTAAGTCTAGAGCATTCCTCCCCATTTTATTACCCCCTTGTTTTTTGGGGGGAATATAACTAATGAATATATTCATTAGAATATAAGCTCCTTGAGAGCAGGAACTATCTCACTTTTTTGACTTATCATCTGCAGCGCATAGCATAGTACTTGACATGGTAAACAAAGATTTAATAAATGCTTATTGATTTTGTTTATTAAAGTCTTTCATTCTTTGGAAAAACAAGGAGAGTTTTTATCTCTTCCCAAGTTAGAAGTAAAGCTTGGTTTTCTGTGGTTTGAAGTATTTAAAAATTTTGCATCAAAGAACAACGGCCAAAGAACTTTCTTGGTGGATTTGTAATTTTATTGGTGTATTCTTCCTCCAATAAGTATCAAAAACTTTCTGTGTTTGTTTATCTTTGGAAAATGTTGGAGAGAAGGCAAGGCATCTAGGTAAAGAAAAATAATAAGTCCTAATGTAAGAATTACTCAAGGTATAGTTAGAAAACAGGGAATAGAATGACTGAAGTGCATCCATATAGGGAGAGTAGTGAGGTTGGGGCCAGATTGTGGAGAACCCTTTGAATGCCGGGTGAAGATGTTAGGAATTTCTTCAGTAGGCTTTTTGGAACTACTGCATATTTTTTATTTTTTATTTCTTAATTTTTATTTGCTTTTTGGAGGACAGTTGGGGTTATTTGGATTGCCCAAGGTCACATGGCTAGTTTTGTGTATGTGTTAAGTGTCTGAGGCCAGATTTGAACTCAGGTTCTCCTGACTCCAGGGCCAGTGCTCTATTCACTGTGCCACCTAGCCGCCACAAATCATATTATATCTTGTATAGAGATGATTTTTTTTTTTTTGCTTTTTGGAGGGGTAATTGGGTTTAAGTGACTTGCCCAAGGTCACATGGCTAGTAAGTGTTAAGTGTCTGAGGTCAGATTTGAACTCAGGTCCTCCTGACTCCAGGGCTGGTGCTCTATTCACTGTGCCACCTAGCCGCCCCTCCATCTTTTAATTTTTAAAGCCCTTTTGATTCAATTTGTAAGATATCTGGCAAATGTATTATTACCAGTTATGTAAGATGTATTATGTAAGATGGATTAGAACAGAGACTAGGGTCAGAGAAAGCCCCAGGCACTAGTCAAGGTATAAGATGATAAGGATCATGGCTATGGGAATTGAAAGGAAGAGATATATTAGATGAGTTTTCTGAAGGAAAAATCAATTGTAGAGAGCTGGGTCAAGGAGTCAAAGATGACTAAAAAATCTTAGCTTTGGGAAACAAGGAGAATGATCCTATTAACTAGATAGGGAAATTAGGGAGGAGTACTGGGTTCTGTGAGTAGAATGGAAGATTATTTTTTGATATGCTGAGTTTTAATTAATTGGAACATTTCTTAGGGGAAAGGGCTAGCAGGTATGGGAGAGAAGTTGAGCTGGGGCTCAGAGGAAGAAGTAAGGATAGATCTCCAGTCTTAGGAGTTATTTCTACATGAAGTTCAATTTCTAAGGGACATAGAATAGGGAGAGAAGAGTGGATTAAATGTGATGGACACCCACATTCTGAGTAATAGGAGGAAAATCCATCAAAGGAGACTCACAAGGAACAATGTGAAAGGGAAAAGAGAGCTAAGATCATTCACTTAGTCTAGTTTTTTCTCCCTAGATATCCATCATAGATTTTATGACAAGGATGTAGTTGTCTTTCTTTATTTTAATGTTAAATTATCATTCAATCAGTATTTATTAGGCACCTATTATATACAGAAACTGTGCTAAACACTGGAATAAAAACACAAAGTATGAAAAAGCCCCATTCACAATTACGTTCTAATAGGGGAGACAAGTACATATAAAAATATGTACAGAATAAATGTAAAGTTAATGAACAAAAAGTAACAAAAACAAGGTAGTTTGGGAGAGAAGGTGCTAGCAATTGGGAGGTCAGGAAAGGCTTCTTCTAGAAGATGTTGCCCAAAGTGCATCTTAAAGGAAGAGAGACTTTCAGAAAGAGATAAAGAAAGTGCATTCAAAAAGGCATGAGAGACAAATCAATGCAACAGTATCATTATGGGAGATGGAGGCTCAAGTGAGGAATCCAAAAGAAGATAAAAGTTTTCTAGATCTCAGAGAGGAAAAGCAAAAAAAATAATGGAAAGATTGTGACTAGTTTGTGAAGAACTTTATTTTTATTTTTTTAAGCAGTTGGGGTTAAATAACTTGCTCCAGGTTACACAGCTAGTCATTATTTATGTGTGGGTGCCCATTTTCTGAGGTCTGATTCGATCCTGGGTCCCAACTCCGAGGCCGGTGCTCTTACTCATTGTGCCACCTAGCCACCCCTTGTGAAGAACTTTAAAAGCTAGAAGAGTTTATATTTAATCCTTGAAACAATAGGAAGCCACTGGAGTAAGTTGAGTTTGAATGTATTACGTTTTCCTTTAATAACTCATATGGCTCTATCACTTGTGACATTTTTATTTTCAGTCTGTACCATCTTGTAGAATAATGAATTCCACAAGTTTACCACCTGGTGTATGTAATAGCATTTCCTTTCATTTGACCTACCTTACCTCTTTCAAGCTTCAGGAGATTTTAGTATAGTGAGATTTGATGAACAGGTCCTTGTTTATTGATGACCTTTGTGATTTTATAGATCTTTATCGTATATCTCTTTAATCTCTTTGAAATGAAAAAGAATAACTTTGAAAATTTTATTCATAATAGGAGGTTCTATTGATTCCTTTCATTTTTTCTTTCAGTGTATGCCTCATCCCACCCTCTCTTTCCCTGAGTCATAAAGAAAAACCAGTTAAGCAAAATAAAATAGCAGAGACAGTACATCTAACGGTGCATGCAGCATTATGTACCTATAGTTCTTCACCTCACTACCAGTAGGAAGGAGATTTCCTAACTTCTTTGGGACCCAAATTGGTATCAATGATTACTACTTCTTTAGCTTCATTTTACAGGTTTTCTAGTTGTCATTAGTCATAGGTTTTTTTTTTTTCTATTTCTGCTTAGTTCATTCTGTATCAGTTCATAAAATCATCCCATGTTCTGATTCTTCCTAATTGTCATTTCTTATGATGTAATCAAGTTACACAATCACATCCATGTATACCTGTGTGCATGCATACATCATATACATACATGCATGTACATATATGTCAATGTGTGTGGATTCCTTTCCCAATTGGCAGGCACTCACTTTGTTGTTAGCTTTTTGGTATCACAAAAAGCATTATTATGAATGTTTTGGTACAAAAGAAGATTTTATTTCTATTGTAGTATTTCTTATGGGGAACCCTACTCACCCCACCCCACCCCTTAAAATTTCAGTTAAACTTTCCCTCTCTAATCCCAAATCCTCCAGAGCATGCATACATATTCTATGCCTGGAAACTCCTTGCTAAATCACAGTTTTCCTTCTCCTTATTTTGTGATGTGAACTATGAGACTATCCTAAGCATAGACATCTGTGAAGTTAAATAGTTAGAATTATTCTAAATAATTATAGCATATTTCCAAATATTTCTAGCTTCCTATTCTACATGAAGCTTTCTGCTTTCTTTTGCATATTTGTAGAGGAATCTTTTTATGCTGTTTTACAAAAGATTAGTTAGAATTACATTGAAAAGACCTGAGAAAGTTTGCACTTAGGTCTTAAAATTAGAAAGGAACATCTTTTTTGACTCATGCTTCACAAATGATGAAAATGAAACCTATCAGAAGATCCCTTTCATTCTTTGAAAGCCAAATGAATGGCTTCATGATTAATAACCAAAATCATGGCTAATTACTGATTATGAATGTGTAATTATCTCATTTCTGAATTATCTAAACTCCTGGTTTTTTTCTTCTTGGTTGGTTCTTGACCACTGTTCTCTGCCAAAAAATGAGCCATGAAATGAAGGGAAACAATGCCAATTAGGCAAATTAACAACTTTTATTTTCTTTCCTGTTGCTTCTTTTCTTTCTTTGCTCTTGCCTTCTCTTTCCTCCTTTTTCCTTACTCTCTTCTTCCTTTCTCTGTCTTGTCCTCTCTCTCCTTTATTTTCTTTGCCCTTCTACCTTTCATGAGCAGAAGAGATTGAAACTTTTGTTTATGAAGAGTTATATATTAACTTCACCACCTTTGCCAGGATTATGGAAGACTGATCATTTTTTTCCATTCTCAACTATCTCTCTCTCTCTCTTTTTTTTTTTGCTTTTTGGAGGGGAATTGGGGTTAAGTAACTTGCCCAAGGTCACACAGCTAGGTTTCTGTTTGTGTGTGCGTTAAGTGTCTGAGTCCGGATCCGAACTCAGGTCCTTCTGACTCCAGGACTGGCCCTCACTGTGCCACCTAGCCGCCCCATTAACTATCTCTTTTCATTAAAATTAAATTTGAAGTATATTCTCTTGTACTAAGTGGTCATTTGTCTCTTTGAAACTCTATATGGAATTTATAATGCATCAAAAAGTCAATAGAAACTTAGTAGACTTTTAATGTGTTTTTACATATTGCTGAAAGGTACAAAGAGTGTCTTGAATATTGGTTGGAAAAATTCATTCTTGAATGATTTTAACTGTGGGAGTTATTAAATTATAATCAGTATATTTTGTTTTACTTTTATTCAAAAGGTTATAACCTATGGTAATTTTACAACAATTTTATTGTAAAATGACATTAAAAAGCATCGCCAACATTTTAAAATCATCTTTGTATTGTGACACAATACCAAAGTAATTGCTTCATGGTAAATAGAAACAGGGATCATAAATGATGTTATAAAAGAATTGTTCTCTCCCTGGCTTCCACAAATATTACTCATCTTGAGTCTGCCTCTTCCTTTTCCCACTCCACTTCTGATAAATCTTTGAGACATACATTCAGACGATTTGGTATGCGTATGTGCATGTGTATGAAAGAGTGGGGGGAGAGAGTGAAAAAGAGAGAGAGGGAGAGGGGAAGGAGAGAGAGAGAGAGAGAGAGAGAGAGAGAGAGAGAGAGAGAGGATGAAATCTAAGAACTAAAGACATTAAAACCATTCAGAGGGGCAGCTAGGTGGCGCAGTGAGTAGAGCCCTGGAGTCAGAAGGACCCGAGTTCAGATCTGGCCTCAGACACTTAACACACACAAAAACAAAAAACCTAGCCCTGTGACCTTGGGCAAGTTACTTAACCCCAATTGCCCTCCAAAAAGCAAAAAAAACAAAAACAAAAAAACCATTCAGAAACTTGTGGATCACCATACTTTATGTCTATTCAACCACTGTCCTCTTTTTGTAATCTGCTGTGCCTGTGGTTGCAAGTACCCTCTGAACTGTTGACCTTGCTATCTGAACGACATGTACCCTCTGGACCACCAGACCTGCACATAATGTCCTGATTGGTTAGTATGTTGCATGACCAATGGTTGTTCCATTCATGCTGTGTTTCTCATTTCTACTCTGGATATCTTCTTGGCATCTTCCTGTACTATATGTACTCTTCACTTCCCTGATCTACAACTATAAATGAATCCATACTCCCTTTGCTATCAGAAAGTCATGTCGATCAATTCCCAGTCAATCAATTGACTCTACCAATCTTGACCCTTTTGATTTCTTGAGACAAAACATCCCTTCCTGGCTACTACTCTCCTATATGTTTTGTCTTCTGTTACTGGAATGTGAGATCCTTAAGTGCTTGGATAGTATCTCCCATTTGTGGTTTCATTCCCAGCATTTAGAATATTTTTGGCACATAGTAAGTGCTTAATAAATAAGTTCATTCATTCATCCATACAAGGATAAACCCCAGATCAAAGGTGGTTGCATGAGGGTGGGAAAGAGAACACATTTAGAAGCAGATCCAGGATCACAGCAATCTGACAGTCTTGATGAGTGGAGAGAAGAACTATTTTTGACACATGCTGACTTTAGGATTCTGGTCAAGTCTCTTAGCTTCTCAGAGTCCCTGGCAAGTCATTAATCCTTTAAATTGAAGAATAGAGGCTGTTGTATTTTAATGAAGGGATTTTCCTTAGGGGGACTTCCCTACACTGATGGAATTACAGGTTGGGACTGAAATCAAAATTCTACTGGTAAATCAGAAGAATGTGGTATGTAATGTTTATTTAGATTTTATCCAGATGTATGACGAAGTTTTTCATGTTCTTCTTTTAGAAAAGATGTAGATTTATGGATTAGATGATATATTTAGTTGAGTTTGAAATGGCTAGAACCAAAGAGTAGTCTTTAAATGTATTCATTTCAGTTTGGAAGTATGTCTCTAATGGAGTGTCTCAGGAATCTGTGTTCTACCCTGTCCTATTTCACATTTTGACTTTGATGTGTAATCAAGAGAGCTAGATGTCTTGAATGATAGGATATAGAAGAGCTTAACAGACAAAAGCTGGACCAAATCTAGTAAGAGGAAATTTGATAGGGATAAAGATAACATGTAATATGTGGGTTAAAAAAATCATATTCAAAAACTCAAGATGGATGAGGCATGATTAGACATCATTTTGTCTGACATCTGGGCTTTAGGGGACTGAAAGGTTAACATGAGTCTATAGTAGGCTATGGCAGCAAATAAACTAAAGTAATTATAGACTTAGAAGAGTCATAATGTCTAAGAATATGGAGGTGGTAGTTCTATTCTGGTTTTCCTTGGTCAAATAAAAAGACCTACGGTTTTCATTAATAAGCTGGACAATATCCATATGAGGGCAACCAAAGCATTGAAGGACCTCAAGATCATGGCATATAAAGATCATTTGAAAAAAACTGGGGATGTCTGGTCTGGATGAGAAAAGACATAAGAGGAATAAGATAATTCTCTTCAAATACTTTTAGGATTTTAACTTGGAAAAGAGATTAAATTTCTGTTCTTTTTTGCCTCAGTCAGCAGAAATATGAGCCAGAGGAAGAAATTGTAAATAAGCCAATTTAGACTTTGATGTCAAGTAAGACAAACAAACAAACTTCCTAACCATTGGGGCTGTCTAAGATTGGAATGAGTTGCTTTGAGAGGTAGTGAAATTCTCTTTAATAGAAGTCAACAAGAGATGACTGGATGACGACTTGTTCTCATAGGATCATAAATTGAGACCTGGATTTAAAGACCTTCTAGTCCAACCTCCTGCTTTTACAAATAAAGAAAATGAGACTTAGGTAAATTTCTATATAGTCATTAGTTACCATAGTTATAAAATGTCTTTAATAGGATTCATATTCAAATCTTTTTAATTTTAATTTAATTTATTTTATTTTTTTGCTTTTTTTTTTGGAGGGGGGCAGGGCAATTGGGGTTAAGTGACTTGTCCAAGGTGACACAGCTAGTAAGTGTTAAGTGTCTGAGACCACATTTGAACTCAGGTCCTCCTGACTCCAGGGCAGGTGCTCTATTCAGTGAGCTACCTAGCCACCCTGTGATCTTAATTCTAAGCCCAGAAGTATCCACTCTACCAAGTTACCACTCTAGAAACTAGATCTATTTCTCTGGCTTCAGAGGTATATTGGAGTAAGCTTGGTTTTTAGGTTAAGTGGTATTCTCATCTTCTTCCATAGCTTAGTTCCTAGTCTTTCTTGAACCTCAGAAACATTATAGAAATGTTTCTTTCTTTTCTTCCTTTTTTTCCCCAAGAGAGCTTTAACCAGATTATTTCTCTTTTTTTTGTCTTTTTGGAGGAGAAAGGCAGGGCAATTGGGGTTAAGTGACTTGCCCAAGGTCATAAGCTAGTACATGTTAAGTGTCTGAGGCCAGATCTGAACTCAGGTCCTCCTGACTCCAGGGCCGGTCCTCTATTCACTATGCCACCTGACTACCCTCAAACTAGATGACTTTTGATGTCCCAATTCTGAGGTCTGTGATTGTGTGCCACTGCTGTTACTGAATCATTTTCCCCACCCCACCCCCATTTTTCCCATGGGAAAAGAACATAAAAGCAAGAGTCTAGAACCCCCCCCCCAAAAAAAAAATAAACTTCTCTGCTTGTCAATTTTGCCTAGTGTCAGCCTGTTTCACTTCAGTTTTAAATTAGAAAATTAAAAGCTATTTAAAGAGGTATGTTTATCTTTGTTGAGCACTTATATGTCCATCTTAATGAGAATAATGGTTTGATTGTAACTTCATAAAAATAGCAGTCTTTTTGTGTAACCAATGAAGGTCATTTGAGACATTTTAACTTTGGATATTTTCTAAAAGGATTACATGCCTTCAAAGAAGGAAGGCCATGAGCAACATTTTGAAGAAACTGACTTATGCCTCTTTTTCTAACTTTAAAAAAAATTTTAGGTTTTATACAATTACTTAATCATATATTCCAAATAAAAGAACAGTCATTGAAATAAACACTGGGTCCTCTGACTAGGGTCTAATGAAACAATGTAGTATCTCATAGAATTTAACACATTTCATCTCTTCCATGAAAACCAAACAAAAATGGAATAGACAAGAATATCTAAAAGTGAGGAAACAAAAAAAATGCACTTTTTTGAGGAGAATGCTGTATCTTAACTTACTGTATGGGAAAAAGTATGATGAAGTACAGATGGGTGGAGAGGATAACCATAGAAAGCTTGAATTGGAAGTGAAAATTTTGAAATACATTCAGCCAACAGACTTAGAAAAAAATTCACTCCTATTTTATATGTGAGCGTCATTTCATGAAATTGTCAGGTATTTAAAAAAAAAGACTTTAGTGTTAGGTTCTCAAACTTTTATACCTTGGTATAGTTGTAACTTTCTGTTCTAAAAAGAAAGCCTTTGCTTTGATAACTCCACTTACCTGTCCGAAGTATAAATCCTTATGGATATGTTTATCAGTCCCCAGACCACATTAATTCAAAACAAATGATCTTTAATCAATCAACATAGTAAATGAAGTGTTAAGAAAATATACTCTTATGTACATTTCTCATGTAGTCTTCCATTGGTCATCATGGCTGCACTGGGAGAAAACATAAGTGTAAGGAACAGAGATGGTTTAGAGGATTCAAGGATTCATGTAAGCTATGTGTATGGCCAGGACAAGTCACACATCTGATGCTAATAAAGCTGTTTCTGTCTTCTGGTAACGCCGTGACACTGCTTTCAAGTGCTCTTCACTGAGTTGTTGTTTTTGTTGTGTTTGCTCAGTTCTTTTTTTTTCTTTCATTTATTTCTTTTTAGTTTTCAATATTCATTTCCACAAGATTTTAAGTTACAATTTTTTCTCTCCCCATCTTTCCTCTATCTCCCACCCCAAAATAGCAAGCCTACTAAATACCTCTTCTCCCGATCTGTTCTCTCTTATATCCTTTCTTATATATCTTTTATATCCTCTCTTATATCCTACACCCCCCTAATTTTCAAGTAGGGCAAGATGGGTTTCTGTACCCCAATACCTGTATATCTTATTTCCCAGTTGCATGTAAAAAAAAAAAACTTTTTAAACGTTTGTTTTTAAAACTTTTGAGTTCCAGATTTTTTTCCCTTCTACCCTCCTCACCCACCCTGACTAGGAAGATAATTCAGTATAGATTGTACATGTGTAGTTACCCAGATCATTTTAATATTAGTTATATTGTGAAAGATTAACTATATTTCCCTCCATCCTATCCCACCCCTCACTTATTCTGTTTTCTCCTTTGACCCTTTCCCTTTTCAAAAATGTTTGCTTCTAACTATCCTCTCCCTCAATCTGCCCTTCCTTCTATGTTCTCCTCCCTCTTATCCCCTAACTTCCTATTTTCCTGAAGGGTAAGATAATTGATTGAGTGTGTGTGTTATTCCTTCCTTAGGCCAAATTTAGTTAGAATCAGGTTGTCCCATTCCCTTTTGTAATAGTTTTCTCTTGCCTCTTTTATATGAGATAATTTACCCTAATCTATTTTTCCCTTTCTCCTTCTCCCAGTAAATTCCTCTCTCACCTCTTAATTATATTTTTTAGATATCATCCCTTCATATTCAACTCATCCTGTGTCCCCTCTCTATGTATACATATACACACATATGCGTGCACTCACATATATATATTTATAAAAACATACATCCTCTTATACATACATATATATGTATGTGTATATATATGTATTCCCTTCAGCTATGCTCATACTGAGAAAAGGCTTATGAGTTACAATTATCATTTTTCCAGATAGGAGTGTAAATAGTTCAACTTTAATATTTTCCTGTTTACTGCCTTATGCTTCTCTTGCTTCTTGTATTTGAAAGTCAAATTTTCTGTTCAGCTCAGGTTTTTCATCAAGAATGCATGAAAGTCCCTATTTCACTGAATGACCATATTTTCCCCTGTAGCATTATACTCAGTTTTGCTGGGTAGTGAATCTTGGTTTTAGTCCTAGCTACTTTGACCTCTGGAATATCATATTACAAGAATTTTGATCCCTTAATGTAGAAGATGCTAGGTCTTGTGTTATCGTGATTGTGATACTCAAATTGTTTCTTCTTGACTGCTTGCAGTATTTTCTCCTTGACTTGGGAACTCTGGAATTTGGCTATAATATTCCTAGATGTTTTCTTTTTGGTATCTTTTTCGAGAGGTAATCGGTGAATTCTTTCAATTTCTATTTTGTCCTCAGGTTCTAGAATATCAGGGCAATTTTGCTTGATAATTTCTTGAAAGATTGTGTCTAGACTCTTTTTTTGATCATGGCTCTCAGACCAATAATTTTTTAAATAATCTCTACTGGATCTATTTTCCAATGAGATATTTCATATTGCCTTCTATTTTTCCATTTGTTTGAATCTGTTTTATAGTATCTTGATTTCTCATAAAGTCATTAACTTCAAATTGCTCCAATATAATTTTGAAGGAGTTATTCTCCTTCAAAGTGAGTTTTTGAAATTCCTTTTCCATCTGGCAAATTCTACTTTTTAAAGCATTCTTCTCTTCACTGGCTTTTTGGACCTCTTTTGCCATTTGAGTTAGTCTATTTTTAAGGTGTTATTTTCTTCAGTGTATTTTTGGGGTCTCCTTTAGCAGACTGTTGACTCACTTTTCATGATTTTCTTGCATTGTTCTTATTTCTCTTCCCAATTTTTCCTCCACTTCTCTTACTTGATTTTCAAAATCCTTGAGCTCCTCCATGGCCTTTAATCAGTTCTTATTTTTCTTGGAGGCTTTTGATTCAGGAGTTCTGACTTTGATGTCTTCCTCCCACTCCATGCATTGATCCTTTTTGTTTCCAAAAAAGAATTCTATTGTCTGTTTGTGCTTCTGTTGTTTGCTCATATTGGCAGCCAATTACTTGGCTTTTCTTTGCTACCAGTTTCTGGACTTTACATCTTCAAAGTCAATTGTTCTCTTTCTTGGCCACTTTCTGTAGAACAGTACCCTAAGACAGGATGACAAATCTTTTAGAGCTTAGTATAGCAACAAATGCTTTTTATATTATTGGATGGACCATATCTACCTAAGCCTAGCTTGCCAAAATCAGCTAATAAGCCCCATACTAATACTGCCTTTTCTTTTGACTCCCTTTTCCCAGTGATAATTTGAAGTCAGTTATCTTAGACAACTAACTTAGGGCTAGAAAATGTCCCTTTAAACTTCAGTGGGGATACTGTACACTAAAATGACTCACATTCCTTCCCCTAAAGAAAAGGTACACAAAATGAAACTCTGCTTCTCCCCCACTCTGAACTCCACAGGAGTTGTGTGTAGAATGGCCCTATCAAGCTCAGGCTACTCCCAAGATGCTCCTTGATTGGCATAGAAAATTAAGCAAGAACAAAAATTAGTGAAAAAAAGGAAAAAGGCATGTGTGTTATCTTCCAGTTTTCTGTCTTTATTATGTATATTGGCAGCAACACCAGACAAACCCTCTCCTATTTGCTATCTGTCTTCTGATACTATTAACACAATTTTGCATGTTTCATAAGATAATTGATTTAGGACTGAGAGAGGAATTAATATAAAAGTCTCAGAATAATGTTTTTAAATGCATAAAATAAAATAAATAGGATTACAAAGGAATGAATTATATTGAAATGAAGCTATCAAGATTTATTTTAAGTTCATAATTTCCAGGTTAAGAACTCTTAACCACTTCATTTTATAGTTGGGAAAAATAAGGCCTTGCCCAAGTGACTTGTCCGGAGTCACAAGGTAGCAAATTGCAACCCTGGGATTGAAGTCAAATACATTGGTCTTTATATCCTGTTAGTTTTTGACTAAGGTTAATTTTTATAGATGAAGATTATGTCATATTCACAGTCAATTAGGTCACCTAACTAGTTCTAGTTTTGTTGCCTCTTAATGTGTTGCTGTTGTCTATGTGTGTGTGAATTGGTTCTCATAGAATTACTTATTTATTTCTACTTTCACCACCCTCACTAACATTATTTTCTGCTGTTTCATAATGGCTTGAAGAGGGATTTTGAAGTATAAGTTATATCGAGTCTTATCAAGATGGAAAGATTTCAAGTTTGAGTCGCTAAACAGATTTTACTCTTTTCATCTAGGAGCCAACTTAGTAAATGTCGAGAGACCCATCCTCAAGTTATGTAAAGTGATAAATTTATTAGCCATAACATTTCTGGAAATCCATCTACCAAGTCACAGAGGAAGTTGTGATTTGTGGAGGTGGAGGGTGCTCAAACACCCCCCCCCAAATCATAGATTCTTGAAATATTTGATTTCCCTGATTGGATTTCAAGGGGCCCTTCTTCCTAACTAGTCATAAGGGCATTTTGCCTATGTGAAAAGATAATGGTTCCTCCCAACTCTCCTTCCAGCTGTCTTAGGAAAAGATGGATGGGAAAAAGGGCTTGAATTGGAAGAGAAAGAGGAGGAGGAGAAGAGAAAGGAGGAGAGGGGGAAAAAGTATTTAGTAAGAAAAAGTAAAATTTGGTGAAAAAAAGGAAAAGTTGGGTGTGGTTTTTGAGGTGTTAATGGAAGATATACTAAATAGCTGTGAAAGGTCTCACAAATTTTGTTTCAATACTTCTTCAGAGAGTTATCAGCAAGAAATACCAACTGAATATGGAGAACAGGAATTTGCACCGAGTATATGATGTATGTGTTTCTGCCAGGACCAACCGATTACTATCTGTTTTCAAGGTACAGGATGTTCTCCATTCTATAAGTGAAAGCAAAGGGCTTGAAGAATGCTGTTTCATTCCATATGTTATGAAGGAATATGAAATATTCTTTAAAAAATTAAAGGAGGGCTTCAGTGTGAAAACAAAAAAGTGAAGGTAGATGAAGAGGCAGAGGGAGATCTCAGTCTCTTTCAGGAGGAAGGAGGGTGGGATCAAATTCCACATAGGAAAAACTGAAGAAGAACTGTGTGGCACTTGATGTTAAGAAATATATAAGGGGGGGCAGCTAGGTGGTGCAGTGAGTAGAGTGCTGGCCCTGGAGTCAGAAGGACCTGAGTTCGGGTCCAGACTCAGACACTTAACACACACAAACAAAAACCTAGCCATGTGACCTTGGGCAAGTTACTTAACCCCAATTGCCCTCCAAAAAGCAAAAAAAAAAAAAAAGAAATATATAAGGATCTGTGGGAAGGAGCCAAGTCATTTGAACCTGTTAAGTCTGACATACCACCAAGAAATCTAGTTTGAAATATCTAATTGTCATGAGTACATTCAGTGAAGGTCAACTGAGGTACATATTCTGAGCAAAATCACTTTAACAGTGACATGTATAACTGTTAACAAAAAGATCAGACCGGCCACCTCAGTAAGGCCAGTGACCCCAAAGCAAATAGAGGGTAACCTCTTTATTGACACATAAGAAGAGGGACTGGGTAGTTGGGTAATATTACAATTGGCTTTACTAAGAGAAGTGGATTGGCATTCAGGTATGGCTAATCATGCCCCTTTCTGACAATAAAGACAGGTTAATCGTTTAATGTGCCTCCTCTGTCTCTTGCAATCTTTGTTAGGGAATCAGCACCTCTAGCTTCACTGTTCCCTAGGAGGAGATCAAATCTCCCATAATTACACAAGGATAGACAAAGACATAAGACATGTGCTTTTGGGGGTGGCATCAGATTAAACCAGTTGGGGCTTACAGACAACAATCAGATGTCCCAGGAGTTAATGGCATGAAAAATAAAAACTTTTCCTTTCAACCACACCTTTAAATTAACTCAGAAGGAAGACTACATTCCTAAGCTTAACTCAAGAATAGAGAAATGTAGAGTGCTGGCCCTGGGGTCAGAAGGACCTGAGTTAGGATCTGGCCTCAGACACTTAACACACACAAACAAAAACCTAGCCGTGTGACCTCGGGCAAGTTACTTAACCCCAGTTGCCCTCAAAAAATATAAAAGAATAGAGAAATGTGGCTTGACAAAATGGGGAAGTAATAGGTTCAGCTACAGAATAGAAACAATTATTAAATGATACCAAATAATTTTAATTTCCTCATTATAGAGGACACAGGACTGAAGTTCAGGGGATAGATTGTGGCTTGAGTTGTGCACATAGAGATGATAACTAAATCCATGGAAATTGATGAGGAAACTGACCAAGAAGTTAAAGAGGACCAGGACAAAGACATGGAAAACACCTAGAATTAGGGGACAAGTTAGAGTCATGATAAACTAGAAAAAGGATTCTGGGAAGAAGCAGTCAGACATGAATAAAACAGGACAGAGTACAGTCACACACACACACACACACACACACACACACACACACACACACACACACACACACACACACAGTTCCAGAGAGGAAATATTAGAGTAGTCAACAATATCACATATAGCAAAAAGGTCAATAGCATTGATTACTGAGAAAAGACCATGAGATCTGGCAATTAAGAGATCCTTTGTAATTTCTAAGAGAGAAATTTCAGTTGAGATGTGATAGTTGCACCGCCCCCTCCCCCAGACTTATTAAAACAATGGATTGCTACCTATTTGTGATAATTCACGTGTGCATAAAATAGTGCCAGAAGAAAGCTGAAAAAAGGAGTTATGAAATCCTAGGTGAGAAAATGTTTTTTTCATTACTGCTGCCTCTTGAAGGGGGTAGCTTCAGAAAATAGGCAAATTTGAGCAGTGAACAGCTTCCTAGCAGAGCAAGTGTCTAAGAATGGGATTTAGACTTCTGGACTTTTAGATTCCTAGCTTAAAATCTAGGAATAACTGAATCTTGGTCAGTGGTGGAGTGCACCTAACAAGAACTAGCAAAAATAAATTTGTTTAGAGTCCTATAAACCAATTCAGAAGTATTTTTTAACTACAAAGGACAAAGGAAGGAAGACACTGCACACACACGGGGGCTCACTTTGAGAAGTGCTGTGTGATTTGACCAGGTGAGACCCTGGGAAGCCGTTGTTGAGAGTCCCCTGGCTTTGAAAACCCAGATGTTGATGCTTCCCTCTTGGTAACTGTGATTTTGGTATTGATAATGGTTGGACAGTTTGGAAGCCTGTCTGTTTGATCTGTTTGTATACTCTGAAGTTCGGGGTGCTGACCTTTTCCCCCTGAGCTAGGTAATATATGTTTGTCTGATTAAAGTAAGCTTGTTAACTGAAAAAAAAAAAAAAGACACTGCGCGCACACACACACACACACACACACACACACACACACACATATCTGCCAAAGTATGTACCACAGAGGTGAGCTCAAATAGAGGAAGGATAGCCATAAAGGTTCTTTTTTTGTTAATGGGAAATATAATCCAAGAAAGCAGTGATAAAACTCCCTAGCCTCAATGTCCCTACACAAATTCTCAAAGTATGAGTAAGAAACAAGTTGAACTACAAGTCCTTATGCAAGAAGGCACATATGAGTAAGTCAGGATGGGATGAATCTTGTTACTGGAATAAACCTCTGGGAGAGTATAGCCTTTTTCAAATTAATTAGATAGATAAAAATGGAGGTTTTAGCTGTACTGCCTATCAAAATGATGTACATGTGATGAGATCCAGCAATGAGAGGAAGGAAACATGGTAGAGAGCATTTTTATGGAGATGGAAGGAGATAAAAACAGAGTATATTTCTATTTAAATGTACTACAGACTGCCTGAACAGAAAGAAGACATGGATGAAGAATTCAGGAAATGTTTCACAAGCCTAGTGCAAAGGTATAGCTTAGTAGAAATCATCCAGGCATGTTTTGGATTTTTCTCTCACATTCCTCCTATCTCTCCTTTTCCTTCCTTCTTTCCTCTCTCTCCTCCCCCCATATATTTTCCTCTTCCCTTTTGTTCTCCTTGTCTCTCATTCTCTATAAAGCAAGTGACTAATACTTTTTTGATTTGCTTTTAGTGATAATTTCATTCCTTAAAAGATGTAGGGGTGGAAATTCTAGTATGGATATTATCTGAGTCAAAGAGGAAAAAGGGAAGTTGTCTTAAAGAGACTGATTTGGAAGCACAGGGGAAACTCATCAATCAACCAATGTTGTACAATGGAAGCAAAGACAGGTAATTGAGAGAGAATAAAAACCTGGGGCATGATCCCATAAGATTAGAGTCAAGTGCTAAAGACCAGAGCAAGTTTTGGGAGCTAAGGAAAACTAAAGACAAAAAAGGTATATTTTAGTTGTATTCAGGAAAATAGAAGGATCAGAGAAGGGATAGGTACATTGCTTGGGGGCAGATAAGAAAAAAAATAACAACTGAAAGAGGGAAGTTCTTATTTTTCTTTTTTTTTTCTGTCCAGCTGAATAATATATTTTTTTTTGCCTGAAAGGCAAAAACAAATAATTAATGAGTTGATACTCTAGATAAGTAATGAAGTGGTTGGGAGATTCTCTGATAGGCTGGAAAAAAAGGAAAATTTTTTCTTGATTTCTCCAAAAAAAAAAAAAGAGAATGGAATCTTTGGCAAAATTCTAGACTGTCTTGTTAAAAGAATCTATAATATCATTGATTATGTCATTTTTTAATTTTTATTTTTTTGGAGGGGTGGGGGAGGCCAGGCAATTGGAGTTAAGTGACTTGCCCAAGGTCACATGGCTGGTAAAGGTTAAGTGTCTGAGGCCAAATTTGAACTCAGGTCCTCCTGACTCCAGGGTCGGTGCTCAATTCACTGTGCCACCTAGCCACCCCCATGTCATATGACATTCATATGTTCTGAATAAAAAGTTATTAAAGGGGGCTTTAGTGGAATTAGTTAAGTGAAGTAGTGACCACGAATACCCTGAGTGATTTCATCAAGAACAGTGTGCAGGTCACAGGTATCTTATTATGAGTTGTAAGACTGATAGGTCATGGGTATAATATAGATTCAGTTGCTCTATATTTTGGCAAATCATTTGATAAAGCCTCTTCTGCTGTTTATGCAGAAAATACAGAGAGATGTGAGTTAAAAGACAGTATAATTTGATAGATCCAAAACTGGTTGAGTGTCTAAGACATGGCTTGTAAAAGTCCACTGCCTTGAAGGTATGTATTCAGTGGAGTGTCATAGTGATCTGTGGACATTACATCTCCCCCCTTCCTATGTTTTTGCTTCTAACTTCCCTCCCCCCAACCTGCTCTCCCCTCCATCATCTCCTCTCTCATCGCCTTCCCCCCTACTCACCTGTAGGGTAAGATTCTCTATTTAGTGTATTCCCTATTAAGTGTATATGTCATTGTAACAGTTTTCTCATGCCTCATCTATATGGGATAATTTACCCCATTCTGTCTCTCTCCACCTCCTCTCATTTTATTCTTCTCTCACCTCTCAATTTCACCTTTTAAGTATCATCCTTTCCTATTCAATTAGTTCTGTGCCCTCTGTCACACACACACACACACACACACACACACACACACACACATTTATCTTCCCTTCAACTATTCTCATACTGAGAAAAGTTTCATAAGTTAAAGTGATCATTTTTCCATGTAGGAATGTAAGTAGTTCAACTTTGATAAGTTCCTTGTGATATCTTTTCCCTATTTACCTTCTCATGCTTCTCTTGTTTTTTCATCAAGAATGCTTGAAAGTCCTCTATTTCATTGAATGACTAATATTTTCCCCTGAAACATGATGCTCAGTTTTGCTGGGTAGGTGATTCTTGGTTTTAATTCCAGCTCCTTTGACCTCCAGAATATCGTATTTCAAACCCTTCAATCCCTCGATGTAGAAGCTGCCAGATCCTGTGTTATCCTGATTGTGTTTCCACAATATTCAAATTTTCTTCTTGGCTGCTTGTAATTTTTCTGCTTGATCTGGGAACTCCAGAACCTGGCTATAGCATTACTAGGAGTTTTCTTTTGGGGATCTTTTTCAAGAGGTGATCGGTGGATTCTTTCAACCTCTAATTTGCCCTCTGGTTCTAAAACATCAGGGCAGTTTTCCTCGAGAATTTCTTGAAGGGTGATTTCTTTTTTTTGATCAAGGCTTTCAGGTAGCCTAATAATTTTTAAATTCTCTCTCCTGGATCTGTTTTCCAGGTCAGTGGTTTTCCCAATGAGATATTTCACATTGCCTTCTATTTTTTTCATTTGTTTGAATCTGTTTAATAGTATCTTGATTTCTCATAAAGTCATTAGCTTCCATTTGCTCCAATCTAATTCTGAAGGAATGATTCTTTTCAGTGAGCTTTTGAGATACTTTTTCCATTTGGCAAATTCGGCTTTTTAAGGCATTCTTCTCCTCATTGGCTTTTTGAGCCTCTTTTGCCATTTGAGTTAGTCTATTTTTAAGGTGTTTTTTTCTTCAGTCAGGTTGTTGACTCTCTTTTCATGATTTTCTTGCATCATTCTCATTTCTCTTCCTAATTTTTCTTCCACTTCTCTTATTTGGTTTTCAAAATCTTTCTTAAGCTCCTCTGTGGCCTGTAACCAATTCATATTTTTCTTGGAAGCTTTTGGTGCAGGAGTTCTGACTTCATTGTCTTCCTCCTGTTCCATGCTTTGATCCTTTTTGTCCCCAAAATAGGAATCTAAGGTTCGACTGCTGTGCTTGCTTTGTTTCCTTTCCTTGCTCATGTTGCCACTCAATTACTTGACTTTTGAGCTTTTTGCCACAGTAGAACTCTGCTTCCAGAGAGCATAGCTTTTCCCCAAATAGCTGGGGTTTCTGCAGCTGTCAGATTATTATTATTAGTTGGATACCCTCTTTGAAGCATCCACTGGCTCTGGCATCTGGTCATACACCCCAAGACCTCCACCCTCGACAGTGATCCAGATCCAAGCAGATTAAAGCAAAAGCAATTACCCCTCATACTGGTTGCTTGGTGCTCCTATAATCTGCAGGCCAGGAGCTCTGAAGCAGCCACATCGCAGCAGCTGCCACACCTCAGCCACTTCTCCCTCTGGGGGCAGAGGCCAGACCACACTCCTGGACCGTCTGTTCCCAAAGTCTACACTGATTTCTCACTTTGTCTTTGGCATTTATGGGTTGATAATTCTGGAAACTGCCACAGTTGCTGGTGATCCACTCCCCCAAAGTACCTCCATTTGAGGCTGGTCAGGACCACCCTGAGGCTAAAACCACAGGCTCAGGCAGGGCTGGGTTCTGTTCCCAATGTGCTTTGATGAGCCCTTCCTGTCTGCCTGCTGGGCTCTCTTAAGAGGGAGATTTGTTTCTTTTTGTCACTTTGTGGGTTCTGTAGCCCTAAAGTTTGTTTAGAGTCATTTTTTTTTTTTTGCTTTTTGGAGGGCAATTGGGATTAAGTAACTTGCCCAAGGTCACACTGCTAGGTTTTTTTGTTTGTGTGTACGTTAAGTGTCTGAGGCTGGATCCAAACTCAGGTCCTTCTGACTCCAGGGCCGACGCTCTACTCACTGTGCCACTTAGCTGCCCCTAGAGTAATTTTTAAAGGTATTTGAGGTGGTTTTGGGGAGAGCACACTGAGCTTTCCTGCTTATATGCCACCGTCTTGGCTATGCCCCCCAAAGTGACTTTTTCTTCTTAAGATAACCTAGCAAACTGTCTATATAATCTCTCTTTTCTAATAAGTGCTGATTTTGTTGTTGAAGTCTTTCTTGATGTTAGTTTCTTCAACAGCTTTTATCTGTGTGACTGTGCTTCTATGAGTCGGAAAATTGATCAATATTTTGTCATAACATGGTGTCAAAATTGTAAAAACAAAGAATAAATTTTATAAATTTTATGAGAGCAAGAAAAAGAATGGATAAAAGCACTTATCATGGGCAAAGCATTGTGCTAAATGGGGAAGATACAAATAAAGAAGAATTACTCTCAAGACACTCACATTCTAAGGTTTCTTCTCAAGTAAGAATGTTTAGAATGAGCCCATTCGTCTCTTTGTGTTTTGTAGTAAAGTTGAGGCTCACTGACAGTACTCTAAACTATGGCTCAATAGACATGTAATCAATTCATCGTACATTTTATGTTTTCTTTAGCATCTCCCCCCCCCTTCCTATGTATGAAAAGTGCTTTTGTTCTATCTTTTAGGTTGTTTTTTAAAAGACTCTGTAATGCAATAATGAGTCTTATAGGACAATGCTTGTTATAACTTCCTGGGAAGATGTACTACCATTTATAATTACACTTTACAGTTTTATATATGGATCTGGCTTTTGAGCCATTTTAATCATATTTCTGTCAAAACCAACTTGATTTAATATCTTCCTGTAGGCTATTATGTGTCAAGTATCTTAGGCAAAGTCAGATATATTCTATTCCTCTGAATTCCTTTCAGTGGTAAAATTTGTTATCATGTAGGAAAAAAATGTGATCAAGTTCGTTTGACAGGATAACTTTGTTAGCTCCTGTAATGTCCTCTGAGTGATGGTATATTATTTCTGTACTTAATATTTTCTATTTTAAGGGATAAACTAATATTCTGTCGTTGTTTATGGTATCATTGTTCTACTTATGTGTTCCTTCTCTGTGCCCCAAATTCAGATATTTGTTGTCATATTATGCTTGATTCTATAATCAGTATATGTACTTAGTATTCAAAACACAGATGTCTTGGCTTCAGAGAACATAGCTCATAAAATTCTAGAACAGGGGTGGGGAACCTGAGGCTTTGAAGCCACATGTCACCCTCTAGGTCCTTAAGTGCATCCCTTTGATTGAACCCAAACTTCACAGAATAAATCTGATTTGTCAAAGGGCTGCACTTGAGGACCTAGAGGGTTACATGTGGCCTCAGTTTCCCCACCCCCCATTCAAGAAGTTCCTTTTGTAATATGATGACAACTGCTTTTGAGAAGATGAGGACATGCAACTGAGGGCATCATTTTAAATACTATTTGCAGTATTAATCAAATAAGTAACAAACATTTATTAAGCACCTATTATGCCCCGCCCCAAACATTCTGCTAGGTGCTAGGGATACATGGGCAAAATAGAAACTGAGTTTGCCCTCAGGTAGCTTAAATACATATGAAGATATAGTATTTACACACATAGGTATACACAAAATAGATATGAGCCTTCTTGGTCAGGGTAGTCTGCTATTGGGACACTGTAGTGCCAATGCAATATTTACAGCTCCCAAGATCACAATAAAGACCATGACTATAAGTATCACATGATGTTTTGATGGTAAAATATGCCAAACTCTTTAGATAGAGGATAGAATTGAAGCAGTTATTTAGACACCAGAAAACTGAATCCCAAAACCAGTAAGCCAATTCTATCATAGTGCCAAAGATATTCAGAAGCTATATTAACAATGAGAGCCACAGCATTCTTCAGCCCTCTCACAAACCACTGCAAGATCAATATTAACTCACAAAACTCTCTATCTCCTTTCCTAAGTTTCTCTGTCTCCAACTGTCTGTCTTTCTCTCCCATCCCTATGTGGGCTCTGCTTCTCCTCAGCAAAATCCTCCCACCACAGGCTCCATGTGACTATATTCAGTCTCTCAGGGGGCAGAGTTTAACTTCACAGCAGGGGAGGTCCTCAAACTCCCCCTCAGGTCTATTAAGGGGCAGGGAAGATCTTCAAATTCCCATTCCCATTACAGGCACCAGGAAAGGGCTCGTGTAGAAAGATGGATATGTGGATTGAATCTTGAAGAAAAGTGTGAATTCCAAGAGGATGAAGTGAGGAAAGAAAGTAATACAGGCATGGGAGATAGCCAGTGCAAAGGCAGAGATGGGAGAAGGACTATCAAGTATGAGGACCAGCAAGATTAGTTTGAATGGACTATAGTATGTGGAGGTGGATAGATGTGTAAGGAAAGAAAGATTTGGACTAGACCCAATTAAGCATCAGAGACAAAGAAATCTGTTCGAACTGTTCTTAATAACAACTTAACCTACCCCTCCAAATGTATTTGAAAAGAGGGTACTTCTTAATTCAACAAATTCAATCTCAATAAATGTTAATGGCAGAATTTCAGTATTTAGATAAAGACTAAGAGTGGCGGCAGGCTTTTATAGCCCTTAGTTTTGTATATCACTGTATTGTCACAATTTTGCAAATGAAGTGGTGATGCTCCCTAAAATATTCTAACTTCCTCCATGTGCCTATGTACCTATTCTACTGACTTACTTTTCCATTTCACTTCAGCTATGCACTGATAGTCTTACCATTGCTATCACCACTCCAAACTTTCTTTTTTCTTCGTAGGATCCCTATGCATTCTCTGCTGACCCTGAGGTTCTTTCTTCTTACTTTACTGAAAAAAAATTGAGTTCATTTGACTTCCACTCCCTATTCTTTTATTCTCTTCATTTCAAAGCCCTTTTAAATAATTTCCCATACTCTGATTTTCTTCTTTGACAAAAAGGTGGTACTGCTCATTACCAAGTCTAGCCCCTCTTCTTTTTCATTTGATCCTACCCCTTCCCATCTTTTCCAGAAAATCATATTCTTAGTTTTTCATTTCTAATCTTGAGCCTTCAACTTTTCCCTCTCAACTTATTCCTTCCTTTCTGTTTTCACATATATTTGAATCTCCCCTATCCTTTAAAATAAGAGAAACTTCTACCATACTCTTGTCATCCCCTCAAGCTATTATCTCATATCTTCCCTTTTTTCTTAGCTAAATTTCTTGAAAAAGTTTACACTTGATGTCTCCACTTCCTCTCCTTTTATGTATCTGGTTTCCAGCCTCTTCACTCAACTGAAACTCTTTTCTCCAAAGTTCCCATTCATCTAACTGTCAAAATTAATGGTCTTTTCTTATTTTGAATCCTTCCTGACCTATTTTCTACTATTTCACACTACTGACCCCTTTTTCCTCTAGGCTATTCTCTCCTTTCTGTTTTTTTTTTTTTCCTGACAATATTCTCTTGGTTCACTTTCTATTTGTCTGGCTGCTTCTCAGTCTCCTATTCAAGGTCACCATCTGTATCATGCGCCCTCCCCCATAGTGGTTGCTCCCCACCATTATCTCTCTCTTTTTCCTATCACTCTTGGTAATCTACTTACCATGGGTTTAACTATCATCTGTATGCAGATGTTTCTGAGATCTATATGTCCAGCCTCAGTCTCTCCTTGGAGAGTTAGTGCCATACAAAGAATTGCTTGTTGGACATTTCAAACTTGATATCACACAGAAATCTGATGCTCTACATGTCCAAAACTGAATTTATTATTTGTCCCCTTAAACTCTCTTCTCTTTCAAAGTTCCCAATTTCTGTGGAAGTCAATACTATTTTCCCAGTGTCCCAGGTTCCTAATCTCAACATTATCCTCAGCTCTTTATTCTCCCTTACCCCCACATATCCAGTCAGTTTCCAAATAATAATGTTTTTAACAATACAATATTTCCCCCATCTGAACCCTTCTGTATACTCAGACAGTTAGTACCCTAGTTTAGGCATTCATAACCTCTTATCTAGATTATTGCAAGAGGTTCCTATTTAGTCTCATTGCCCCAAAAGACTGCCTACTCCATTCCATTCATTACACAGCTACTGAAGCCATTTTTCTTAAACACAGATCTGATAATGTGACTCCCCTATTCACCCAACTCCAGTGGCTTCTTATTGCTCCTATGACAAAAATGTAAACTCCTTAGTTTATCTTCTAAAGCCCTATAGAGCCTGACCCCATCCAATCTTTTAACCTCATTGAATTCTGAAATACAGTAAAAATGATCTTCTCTTTGTTCCTCACATATTCCACTCTAGCATATTATCTCTTTCTCTTTGCTCTTGTACTGGGCATCTCACATATTTGGAATATACTCTTTTCTTCCCTTTCCCTCATAGACCCTCTCTTCCTTTAAAATACATCTCAGACGCCATCTTCTTCATAATGCCTTCTTTGATCCCCTCAACTACTAGTGCTTTCTCTCCCAAACTGCCTTATAGTTAAGTTAAAAATTCGCATATTTTTATATTTGATTTTATATTTATGATGAATATATTTGCCTCTCCCATTAGAAGTTCATCAGTGTTGTTTGTTTCATTCTTTGCACTTGTATCCTCAGCACCTAGGACAGTGCTTGGCACATAGTAATTATTAAGTAAATACTTGATTTATTTATTGCCATTACCAACAGATACTCAACCTCCATGTTCATGAACACAGAAATTCTTTTATCTGATCATAATATTTTATAATTCCATCTCTCCTATCCTTTAAGACCCCAACCTCATTTTTTATCCTCACATTGACCTCCATTTTCTTCACCCCTTATTTCTTTTCTAGTCAGGAAGACTTTTCAGTTCAAGTCCCATCTCTGACACATATTATTAGTGTGATCAGAGTCAAGTGACAGTCTCTTAGCACTAAAAGATAGCTTTCTAAAACTATAAAGTTATAGAGGAGTTGTCTTTCTATTGAGAATTCTACACATAGAAGAAATCAGAATTCTGTACAAAAAATAATCCAACAGTTTGTGTCGTGCCCATAGGAATCTCTCATTTTTGTTAGTATTCTATGCATGCTTTCTGTGTCATCTCCTTTTAGGTTGTAAGGTTCCTTAGAGTAGTGGAAATGTTTTTACAATTACTTATAGAACCAGGGCTATAGATTCTGAGCTGGAAGAAAACTTAGAGATGATGAAGTTCAACTGTTTCATTTTATATATGAAGAAATTCATGCTCAGAGAGGTGAGTGACTTGACTATGGTCATAGAAGCATTAAGTAGAAGCCCTGGGATATGAATCCAGGTTTTATGTTTTCAAATCCAACACTCTTTCAATTTAACTGTATTGTAGCTCCAATTAAATTGTCATGGTGTCTAGGGTATTTTCTTATGTAAAGGGGTACTCCTTTCAGATGTAAACTATATTACTAGTGGAAAAAAGGTAGAATCAAGGAGAGATGTGAGAGAAGTACTGAGAAAACAGTCCCACAGAACAAGGCACTTATTCAGAATAAAGATAGCCATGGTGTTACATTTCTTAGCTTCTAAATTGTCTGATAGAATTGAAAGGAAATAATTGTGCAACTTTGATTCCTATAAATTTTGGTGACTGAGGCAAATATATAGGTAACAGAGAAGATTTTGTTTAGTCACCATGAGATAGAGGGAGTCAGCTAAATGAAGAGATTATGCTTTAAGGAGGTTGAGTTTAGGGCTCACAGACAAATTGGAGCTCAAAGAATTTGGTCCCCAAAGTAGAGCTGATCTCAGGAAAGATCATCAATTGGGTCTTGGAAGAGACCTCAGAATTTACTTCTATTACTGCTAGAAAGAGCAGAGCAGAAAAAGAGAAGGCTGTTACTTCATTGCTTAAAAGAAATGAACTGATGTTTTACTTTTCCCTTTCCCTGCACTGTCACCTACTATTTGAGAGGTGGAAGCCCCTTACAGCTCAGGCAAGATAGAAGATCTGGAGAAGCTCTGTAAATCCCAGGTTTATGGTTTCTGCTTTTACTGAATAAAAAATGTAATAGTACATATGTAATTGAAAAGAAGGGTGGCCTAATGAGAGAATCCAGCAGAGGAATGCCCATGCCAAATAGTAATTGTGCTATGCAGGCTGTTCCTTAGCAAAATAAAGGATAGCATAGTCTGTAGTTCAGAAATGTGACTTGTCCTGGGTATCTTCCCCCCCATACATATGCCTCCCTACTAATGAGAAGAGTATGTCCCATTTTGTGGATGGAATATTGTTGTCATATTATTATTATTTTGCTTTGCCTTCTGTTTAGTGTTTCTGATTGTGTTAATGGAGGTTAAGTGGCTGATTTCCCAGATAAAGTACACCAGTGAATAGGGAGAGGCACTCAGGATCTGTGACACACAGTAGTGGCAGGCTATTTCCCCCCTCCTATAGATAACCTTGTCATTGTTGTTGTTTGTCCTTCATTCTCAAAGAGGACCAATTACATCATGAGGGTGATGTCTGACTTGCTTATGAATTGGATTTAAGTGAGGCAGACCTGTGCAAAGCCATCAGCCTCATTCACTCCTCCCAAGTCATTGAAGTCCAGTGGTAAAACCAAAGTCAAGAGAACTAGTGATGGCAACTATATTATAGAGTTAGCTGTAGTGTGTCTGCTCCCTCTAGGAATCCTTAACTTGGGTGTGGTAAGGTAAGCTCACAAGCTGGAGGGGAGGCAGGGAGAAGAGGAGGAGGGTTGGGTGCCATGCTCACACTACACTTATGTGGAGTGACTACTTAATAAAGATTTTTTATGATGACAATAAGTAGGAGTAGAGTAATGAAGCCCCTGAAAGTGAGGACTGGATTTTGAATTGCTTATAAATTGATACTTGAATATCTTTTTAACTCTCTGTGTTTGTTCATCCACATGATCTCATTATAAAGTCCTTTAACTATTTCCTGAATACTTCCTGACACAAGAGAGAGCTGTTTTTATTATTTTCAACATAAAATGTAAAATCCAAATAGGAAAGAAGCAAAAGCACCTGAATTCTTGGAATAAATCATGTCATTTTCTGTTTTGGTTTGTTGTATGTCTCTTTGAATCTTCACCCTTTAGTCTTCAGCACAAGTAGAGTGATATTTGTTCATGAAATTTTCTGCTGAATTTGGTAGACTCAGGTATCCCGAATAATTCATTAACTAGGCATGTTACTCCCTTGATCTGAGGTCATATGGGTCAGACTTTACAAACATAAGAAGTGTCTTGGTAATTAACTTTTTCCTTATTGTTTACATAAATTAGCTGAACCCAATTTTTATCAGAGAATGTTATTAAACTGATGAACATTTTACTTTTCTGTATAGTGTTTGAAGTGCAATATGTATCATGATTTTGAGATATGCAAAAAATTGGAAGACTGATAGTTTGATATTTGAGATGAATTTTGGTAGTATTTACCCTCTTCAATTAAATAAAACCTATAATTTTCAAAGGAAAGAAATTTTGTTTTTTTGTGGAGTATAAATTTTAATTGTAAAAAAATAACTTTCAAAACCTTTTCTCTATATCAATCTTCTTGTGAAAGAAAAATCACCCCACATTTTTATACCCTCTCAATTTTTCCCTCTCTAAGACAGGGATAAAAAGGCTTTTCCCCCTATCCTTTTCTAGCTACTTGAAAGGAGTAGAAAATTTAAAGAATAATTATAAAAGATGAACTGGAAGAGACTTTACTTATCTTTTAATAGGCCCTCTTTATTTTAAAGATTAACAATTTGAGTCTAGTTACTAAACTGATATCCTTTCTATTACTTCATGTTTACCTTTTCTCATTCTAAAATAAATTTATCTCTATAACTGAATTTTTGTCTTCCTATAATTGTGATTTTTTTTCTGTTTGTCTTTCTCCATTTGGTAATAACTAAGGTTCACACAATATTTTAAGGTTTGCAACGCACTTTATATGTATGAAAAATATAGTACTTAGGATAGTGCCTAGTGATTAAAAAATGTTTATTGACTTGTCTCCTATGAGATAAGTTTTATGGGAATTATTTTATCCAATTAATTTATGAGGAAACCAGGCTTAGAGAGGTTAAGGGATTTGCTCATGTTCACATGGCCAGAGTGTTCAAGGCAGGGTTCATTCCTAGGTCTTCCTATGTACAGTACTCACTGCATTGAGTTATATTGTCTCTTTATTAGTATTTATCTTATTTCCATTTAAAATTAAATAAAATTAATCTTATAATGCCAGCATTGAAATCAAGCTTGAAGGTGATTTCATTTCTATGTGGGAAGCAGTTACATAGCCCAAAATGCATGATATTACTGAATCTAGGAAAAAAAAACTTTTAAAAAATATGGATCTTTCACTAACCCTTTTTTTCCCAAGTAATAAAATACAGAGGTATTGCTAAATGGATTGTACACTTCTTCATTTCCGCCAGATTTTGAGTTACAATCATTTTCCCCCCATTATTCCCCTACCCAACCTCCCAGAATAGCAGTCCCACAAGATATCGCTTCCTCCAATCTGCTCTCTCCCATACCTTCTCTCATACCCCCATCGACTTTTCCATTAGAGGAAGATGAATCTTTGTGTCCCAATGCCTGCACATCTTATCTCCCAATTATAGGCAAAAGAGTATTAATAATAGTATTTATATATATTTGAAACATCTAATGTTACGACCTCGAATTTCAGATCCATTTCCTTCCTCCCTTGTCACCCATTCCTTCTTGGAGATAAGTAATTCAGTATATGTTGTACATGTCTAGCTATGCAAAACATTATCATAGTAGATATATTGTACAAGGCTGCTTATAATTCCCTCCCACTCATCCCACTCCCCACCTGGTCCATTCCCTACATGATCCTGTCCCTCTTCTATAGTGGGTACTTCCAACCTCCCCTCACCCCAAGGATGCCCTCCCATCCATCATCCCTCCTCTCATCCCCCTTCCCCCTATCCTGCTGCAGGTTGAGATATCCCATTTAGTATGTATGTCATTTTCTCCCTGAACCAAATTCAATGTGAATGTGGTTTTGCCTTTTTAGCCTTCCTTATTCTCCCCCTCCTTTGCAACCACTTCCCCTTGCTTCTTCTACATGGGATAGTTTACCCTACCCTGTCTCTCCCCATCTCCTCTTGCCACTTTCCTCTCTCACCTCATAATTTCATCCTTGAGTATTCTCCCTTCCCAACAAATTCAACCTATGCCCTCTATCCATATATAACTGTAACCATATACACACACATTCACATATGTATTCATATGACCACACCCCCTTCTTCCATTATTTTCATAGTGAGAAAGATATCATCAGTCACAGATATTACTTTTCCATATAGGAATGTAAATAGTTCAACTTTGATAAGTTCCTTTTGATTTCTTTTCCCTGATTACCTTCTCAGGCATCTCTTCCTTCTTGTGTCTGGATGTCAAATTTTCTATTCAATTCTGGTTTTTTCCTCAAGAATGCTTGAAAGTCCTCTATTCCACTGAATGACCATATTTTCCCCTGAAACAAAATACTCAGTTTTGCTGGGTAGGTGACCCTGGGTTCATTCCCAGTTCTTTTGCCCTCTGGAATATCATATTCCATGCCCTTCGATCCCTCAGTGTAGAAGCTGCCAGGTCCTGGGCTATTCTGATTGTGTTTCCACAATATTGAAATTGTTTCTTCCTGGCCGCTTGTAGTATTTTCTCCTTGATCTGGGGATTCTGGAACCTGGCTATAATATTCCTGGGAGTTTTCTTTTTGGGATCTTTTTCAGGAGGTGATCTGTGGATTCTTTCAACCTCTATTTTGCCCTCTGGATCTAAAACATCAGGGCAGTTTTCCTTGAGAATTTCTTGAAGGGTGATTTCTAGGTTCTTTCCTTGATCATGGCTTTCAGGTAGTCCAATACTTTATAAATTGTCTCTCCTGGATCTATTCTCCAGGTCAGTGGTTTTTCCCATGAGATATTTCACATTGCCTTCTAATCTTTCGTTTGTTTGGATCTGCTTAACAGCATCTTGATTTCTCATAAAGTCACTAGCTTCCATTTGCTCCAGTCTACCTCTGAAGGAATGAATCTCCTCAGTGAACTTTTGAGATTCTTTTTCCATCTGGCAAATTCGACTTTAAGGCATTCTTCTCCTCATTGCCCTTTTGGGCCTCCTTTGCCATTTGAGTTAGTCTATTTTTTAAGGTGTTGTTTTCCTCAGTCTGGCTGTTGACCCTCATTTCATACTTTTCCTGCATCCTTCTCATTTCTCTTTCTAATTTTTCCTCCACTTCTCTTATTTGATTTTTAAAGTCCTTCTTAAGGTCCTCTATGGCCTTCAACCCACTCATGTTTTCCCCTGGGGCTTTTGGAGCAGGACTTCTGACCTCACAGTCCTTTTCCCGCTCTATGCCCCCAAAATAGGAGTCTAGGGTTGCATTTTTTCTGTTTCCTTTGCCTTGGCATGTTGCCACTTAATTGCTTGACTTTTGGGCTTGTTGCCACACTATGGCTTTAAGGCCAGCTAGAGGAATTTTCGTCCCGAACGTGTGGGGGCAACTTCCGTTTCTGGCAAGCTGTAAACCCACCTACAACTTCCACCCTAGATCACAATCCAGATCCAGGGAGGTTAAAGCAAGAGCGATTACCCCCCAAGACTGATCGCTGGATCTCCCCACGGTTTGTAGGCTGGGAGCCGGAAATGCCTATGAAAACTACAAAATGGTGTGTCTCCTCAGCGGCTTCTAGCCCCCAGGGGAGGGAGCTGACGCATTCCCCAAATACAGGTCCCAAAGTCCATAGGACACTAACCTCTTACTTTGTGCTAGGCATGTCTATGTTGATAATTCTGGAGTCGCCACAGCTCCTGGTGTTCTGGGGTTCCTCCAGCTGGCTGCTGGCCCTGCCGCCCTGGGGCTAAAACCTCGGCTCATGCGGACCTGGGCTCGGCTCGGCTCCTGCGCTCTGCGCTCTGCGCGCTGCCGGCTCCCAGAGCGCTGCCCTGGTCCTTCCTGCAGGGCTGATGGGCTGTCCTCAGCGGGAGGTTAGCTTCTCTGTGTCGTTCTGTGGGTGCTGGGGCTCCAGAAGTTGTTCAGAGTCCTTTTTTACATAGTTTGTGGGGAATCTGGGGGCAGAGAGGCTTGGACGAGCTGTTTCTACTCCGCCATCTTGGCTCCGCCCCCGGATTGTACACTTCTTAAGAATGGGGGCTGGTTTATTGGGGAATTTTACTTTCTTTTGTATTCCAATCACAATGCTTGGCAGATAGTAAGTCCTTCACAAATGCTTCTTGACTTAAACCTTGCTCATAGTTACAGAATTCAAAGAAACTGAGGTCACATAATTCTAGATGGGACTATATCTAATTTCTGAAAAATAATGAATGTGACAGCTGGACCTTTATATTTTCGTTCTTTTAGCAATCTCTTAAGTATCTACTTCTACATATATGCAGGGTACTCTGACATGTGCTGGAGAAGAGGACAAGGTTTAGTTGTAAGCTTGTTTATAGCTACAGCTTTTATAAGGCTTAAGACCTAGTAGGAGAAGACACTCACTGCATGACAATTTGTGCCACTGCAATGAATGAACCTAAAATCTTGAAAGATTTCTAGACATAGGAAGCATCTGTGACACTTTGCATATATAGTTGCCATTCACAATAACAGTGGGGTTTTTTGTCTTTTTTAAACCACCAGCTACTGTAACTTAAGCATCTTTCCTCTAAACACGTTTTTCTGGTAGGTTTCACCCACCCCTTTTCATTGCTGCTTAATGTCCCTAGAGTTCCAGGGACAGTTCTGAGTGCTAATGCACAGCCTTCCAGGCCAGTTTTGTGTCTATGTCTTGTATTTTAGGCAATTTCTGGTTTTACTAGGTCTGTCTTCTTGTTTTTGAGTCTTCCCCTCCCTCAGTCCTGTCCAACTCTTTGTGGTCATATTTGGGGTTTTCTTGATAAAAGTTTTCCATTTTCTTCTCTAGATCATCTTACAAATGAGGAAACTGAGACAAGTAGAGTTAAGTGACTAGCCCAGGGTCAAATAACTAGTAAGTGTCTGAAGCTAGATTTGAACTCGTGAAGATGAGTCTTCCTGATTCCAGGCTCAGAACTCTATCTACCATGCCACCATGTTCAGGGAGGACTAGCACCTCTGGGGTTTAAAGACTGTTTATTCACCTTTGGTGTCCACCTTTCATCCAATTCTTACCTATGGCTCAAAGAAGCTGTCATGTGTTTGGTGGCTGCAGCCCAACAGCAGATGGGCTAAACAAGAGGTAAGAGGATGTCCACCCCAAGCATGTGAAGATTTCCCCCAGCGGTGGAATGTGTAGATGAGAACAGTTGGCCATGAAGGCATCTGAAGCAGGCTCTGTGCAGCACTTTAGAGCAGACCCACGCAACTTGGCAGTAGGTAGCAGCCAAAATTAAAATATGTTAAACTTCTTAGGGCCACAGATAGGTTAGACTAGAGACAGCCTGACATGGTTGGTTGCTGCAGGTCACATGGCAAACAGGAGAGTGCCCAATGGTAACCCTACATTTGTCACAGGCTTCCTGAAGTAGACAGTATGTTATGGAGGCCTGGCTTAGAGCTTGGTCAAACGTCCAAGACACCAAGGTCATCAACTGCATCTTTGGCCATTATCGGTTGTCTTGACTTTTGTCTTGCTACTGGACTTTGATGACTCTGGAAGAGAGAGTCAGGTTGATGATTTTGTGAAACTCTGCTTCACCTAAATTCAAATCATGCACAAGTCAAAACATCATCCCATGATCTCATCTTCATTCTTTGAAAATGAAGGATAAACAGCAAACAGTTTTTACTGAGTTCAGTTTGGACTGTTTGGGCATGTTAGTGTTTTTTTGTAAGGGCTTACTTCTTACATAAAAATGGGAGGTTTAAGATGCTTTGAATTCTTTGCAGTGTTTCACATATGAACTGTTTTCTTTTCAGTTTACTATCAAAATATATCTGTCAAATTAGCAACAGCTGAGTGCCTCCCAAAGAGGAGTGGGTGGGTGCACATGCAAAAGTGAGTCATTTCATTTGGTTTCTGACTTTTTTCCTTTATTGTTACTGTGGCAAGTGTTTTATCACAAATTTTCCTCAGACTTCAGAAAAGGTAGCATATAGTTTCATTTAAAATCTTTAGATACAAGTTGGACATACCACCTTATATATTAGAGAAACTTGGAGAAGTATAAAATATTAACAAAATATTTCAATAGAATTACATGTCATGCTAATCAGAAATTCAAAAGTGGATGATGACTAGACATTGTGATCTATGACACAGTGTGCTCTGTAATGTTGCCAACATACGGGCATGTAATTTTCACAGTTAATTTCCTTTTTCTAGTATACAGTTCTGATGATGTCACTCTGCTTACAAATACTTAAGGGCTCCCCCTTGCTTAGTGAATGAAGTTCAAGCTCTTTATTCAATCATTCAGATCTCTCTGCATTCTGTTTCTAACTTTTCTTTCCAGCTTTTATCATCCTATTCCCCTTCTCACAGCCTATAGTCCTTCCAAATTAGACTAGTCACCATTTTCCAAAACTTGTCCTGTTCTGTACCTCCTTAATATATTTTTGACTGTGTCTGGAATGCATTCCTTTATTCTTTCCCAGCTCACATCATAATGATCTTTGTCAGTGAACCTGTAATTTCTTTGGTGTTGAGAACTTTTCCACCAGTGCAGATTCCAACTCAACTATATTTCTAATCATAGAGAGTTACCTGAGACTAAGTGTCTTTCTGATGGTCACATATCTAGTAAGCATCCAAGTCAGGACTGGACCAAAATTTTTCTTGTTTTGTACTCTACCATATGAGTTTCATTGCTTTGCTACATATGTATATAATCTTTATATGATTGAGGATTCATAAATAAATATAATAAAAACATAAATAAAACACAGAACACAGGTTCTCTCAGTCACTTAATGTGACCATTCCATCTTTTTTGCTCATGTATTTCTTTGATGGCCTCTTTGATTCTAAGTCTTCTTAATAATTCTGAATTTAGAACATGTTGTGGTCTATGCTCACTGCCAATGTACCTCTCCATAACTCTCTGGATAAAGCTAGTTTTGAGTTCTTCAGAGACTGAGGTATTATATAACTTGTAGTCATATAGAACCACTGGTAGAATATTGATGTTAAAAATCATGTCCTTTGTTATGTTTGCTATTATTTTAGGTAACTGGGGATTATTCAGAGAACTTTCTAATATTCAAAATAGAACCATCTCCTTTCTACCAACTTGCCATGATAACAGGTAAAGAATGGGGCTACATTAGACTGAGGTCTATATTCTATATTATATATTACATATATATATATATATATACACATATATATGTGTATGTGTGTGTGTGGTGTGTGTGTATGTACGTATATATATATATGCATATATATATACGTACACACACACACACACACACACCTAAATGCTACTGTCAATTGACATTTCTATATAACTTTCAAAATGTTAAATTCTGAAATTCTCTACTATGACAATAATCTTGCCTTCTACTTTCCCTGTTCTCTATACTTCCTTATTCTTTTCATCCTTACCATTACCTGTGTGTGTGTGTGTGTGTGTATGTACACACACACACACACACACACATATATGTATATGTATATTGTTGTGTAGTTTGCCATGGCCAAAGAATTCCTCAACAAGTAACCAGATTTTTTATTATTTAAGAACCTTTCCATTCCTTGCTGGTATGGTCCTTGGAAAACACACATGGTCTATTGTAGCAACAGTACTAAAATTCTTCTCAGCATTCTAGAAACTTTCACCCTTTTAATACTCTGGCTTCATAGTTCTTTGACTTCAACTCCATTGACTTCTATCTTCATTCTCTCTATAGTTACCCACCAGCATAGGCATACTCTAAATGCTACTGTCAATTGACATTTCTATATAACTTTCAAAATGTTAAATTCTGAAATTCTCTACTATGACAATAATCTTGCCTTCTACTTTCCCTGTTCTCTATACTTCCTTATTCTTTTCATCCTTACCATTACCTGTGGTCCCCCAATCCCTCCTTATCTTCCCAGTCTATCAACCCTGTTCTGACTTAATTTTATCTCCTTACCTATTCTAGATCCTGCTGTAAAATCAGCCTTGATTTTCTGATTTCTACTTATCTGCAAGCCTAAGTAACTGTCAAAGTTGTGGCTGTTCCTTTTATTTCATCTGGTTCTTTGTAACAAGGTACATTCTTCCATGGAAGCACCGCATAGTATAGTAGATATAGAGCCAGATGTGGGATCAGAAAGAACTGTGCTCAGATTCTTCCACTGACATATTTTACCTGTAAACCCCTGGACAGGTTTGCCACCTAACCTCTCGATGCCCAGGGAATTCTCTCAGGTTATCAATTATAGGACATGCTCAGATTTGCTTTGGTAGAGAAAGTCTTCTTTGATAGTTCCCTATATGGATGATATCAGAAGTTCATTACACACTTATCTTTGTATGTACATATGTATACATATATATATGCATATACCATTCTTAAATATATTCTAACTGTGAATCACATCCTCCATTAAATCTTAGTAATAACTATGAGGTTGAATTTGCCTTCTCATGCTAAGATTTCATCATAATTTTATTCCTCACATTTCATATATTTGTATGTAGACATTTGAAACAGTGAGTTTTCTTGTTGCACCCATTCTTGTATACTGTCTCTTGTCAATTACTGTTCCTCACCACTGATGGTCTTTCTGTTGTGCATGAACACTTTTAGCAATTCATTTGGTGGACACTTAGTAGTTTTCTTCCTCCTTTCCCTTTCTAACTTTAAGTCTTCTTGGTAAGATTCACAGGTACCCAGAATGTTTTCTGGCTCTTATTAGATGGTCTCTATTCTTGACCAAGAGCCCATCTTATTCTCATTTTCTTGACCATCTAGTCACTTTCCAAATCTTCCCTTTAGTATCAGTGACAAAACTACCTGGCCCCCAAAAGTGTTCAGATTCTTGTCTTATACTTAATTTTTAGCAATATGTTCTTGGATCCTTTGGTTTAAACCATGTGATATTTCTGCCTCTGTTAAAATGAAAATATTTCTGAAAGGGGTAACATATTAACTCTTTTTAGTCATTTATTCTCTTATCGTTCCCATTTAATCTAATAACTAATCCATTGAATTTTTAAAATTCAAATTAATTTAAAATTTAATAATAATTTAATTATTATTCAATCCTTAGAATTTGAGAGAAGTAAGCAACCGCAGGAATGATCTAATGAAATCCCCTCATTTTATAGACCCTTGAATATAAATAATGTTTTTGTATCTGCTGACAGATTTTTATGGTATAGAAAGAGTGAAGAGGTCAGGCTCTTGAGGGAAGGGCTCTAGAGAGGCTACCTAAAAAGGTCTCTTTGTCAGGTTTCCCAAAGGGTATAACATCTCTTACTAATATTTTTTTTTCCTGTGGCCTTTTCCTCTCTGAAGAATGCTTCCCTTCCCCCCCCCACCCTTTTTTTTTGGGTGGGGAGGGAGTGAGAGAGGGGAAAAGGAACAGATATTTATGGTTTTGCTTATCATCTGAGTCTACTGATTTTTCAAGATGTCACTTTTGTTCTGAAGAGTTTAAAAAAGACATTCATTTGTTAACAAATGATGAAGTTGTCAAGTGATGATGTTTGGGGGATTAGTGGTAGGTTTTTTTGTTTTGTTTTGTTTTGTTTTGTTAAGTTGGAGAGCATCAGTATGAAATGAGGAGTGAACATGATTAATCCCCTATAGCACTTAGAAATACATTTATTCAGTATAATTAACAGTCTAAGTGCTGCTATTGTAGAGGAGCCATAAACAAAACCAGAAAGGGGAAATTGAACAAGATGAGCCCCTCCATGATACAACCAAATCCTATTTCAAGGATAGAAAATAGAACATGATTGAAGAGAACTATTTTAAACTTGCATAACTATATTTCACAGAATTTCAGAGTTCAAAGGGACTTCATCAGTCCTTTTTTATATACTATATAAATTAATGCTTTCTATTTATATGCATATACAATATAGGTATTATATGAATATACATTAATGTTTCATCAATATGGTGATCTCTTTGAATGCAGATCAGCAACTTATGGAACTGCCTAGAACATTGAGAAATTAAGTTACTTGCTCAGGATCATATATCTTGTATATCTATCTGAGCTAGGACTACCCAGGCTACCTAACTCAGAGGCCAGCCCTCTGTCCTCTACACTTGTGCTCCCTTCTATTGTGTATTATATTTTAGAATTAATGCCCAATCAAATTCCATATTATAAAATAACTAAAAGAGCACAATTCTTTTGTCTTTACCTTTTCATTTTGATCAAAGCATAAAATCTTAATAAATTTCTCACATATATAGGGAAAAATGCTAAGGAAACAGTGAACTTTATTGCCATTTTACAAGTTCTATTTTGACCTCTTTTCTCGGTTTGGACATATTATTTATTGGAATATCTTTGCTTATTGGAGATGATTTTCATTTCACCTTTTATGCCAATAGCATCTTTTCTATTCCAGCTGTTCATATCCTCCCATTTAGAGCTTCACTGGGTTGTAAATGCTGGATGAAATTCCCATATTGGAGATGAAATGCATTATGTCTTCTTTAATTGAAGGAGCTATTTTGGAATGAAACCATTTAACTCTGAAATAAACATGTATTAAAATACCAAGGCGTCATGGGGAAGGTTAAGGATGACTGGAGTGAGAGAATTTCATTTGAAAATATGAGTTTTTGAGGCAGGTATTCATTATCAGAGTAGGATATTTGTGTCCATTATAAGAGAGCATTTTATATTTAAATATAAGATATTTAGTGATGATAAATATAATACTAAGCACAATTTGTTCCTAATAACTTAATGTTTCCTCAAATATGTGTGACACACACTCTCTTTCTATCAACCCCAAAATGCCTATATTTCATGGCAGAAACTATGTTATAGAGTATTTTTCTTTCTGTAATGGCATTACCCTGTACTGTTAGTAATAACTCCATGATATCTCTAGATTTAATAACTCCCACTGCCCAACCCATAACCATAGTGTGGATTCCTAAGTACTTTAATCAATGAGTATCAACAAATATTTATCAAACACTATTTTGTGTCAGTTATTATGCTAAGCCCTGAGAAATATAAAGACAAAAGTGAAAACATCAACAGCTGGAGTACTGAAATAGCATATTCAGGTTATGGCAAAAACCATCGCATATCATTGGGCCTGAGGGAAGAAAAAGATCCTTGCTTCTGGGTTATAAAGCTTTCTCCTTTCTTAATTACTCACACCATGCTTGAATACATCTGGTCCTTGAACTGTCACTGATAATTCTCTATTCTTTTGGTAAAGTTCTAGTTGGATATGGGGCAAAGTTTCAAGATTGATTTTAAGGTTGTCTTCTGTGATTCTATGTTTAAGGGAACAAAATTATGAACTCCTTGAGGTAAGGAACAGCATTAAACATCATTCCTACTGAGTAAATGCTCAAAAATAATTTGTAGTCATTTAACAATCATCAAGCACAGATTCTATGTAAAGTACTGTGTTAAATATTGGGATTACAAATACGGGATTGTAACAGTCCATGTTTTCAGTAAGCTTACTTGGAGGCAGGGGAAGATTTCCAGGGAAATATCACATGAATAAGTATATCACAAGGAAAAGTGTGTATGGAGAAAAAGGCTTCATGGAGGATGTGACACCTAAATTGAACCTTACAAGAAGATAAAGATTTCTTTTTTTGGAGGGGGGAAGGCAAAGCAGTTGAGGTTAAGTAGCTTGGCCAATGTCACACAGTTAATTAAGTGTCAAGTATCAGTGGACATACTTGAACTCAGGTCTCTCTGGCTCCAGGGCTTGTGGTCTATTCCTTGTACCACCTAGTTACCCCAAGAAGACAAGGATTTTGAGAAGGAGAGATGAAGAAGGGAGTGCACTGGAGGTCTTGGAAATGGCTTGTACACATGAATGGAGGTGGGAGATGATGGCATGGCAGCCTTGGGGAGTAACTAGTGCTCCAATTTTACTAGAATATAGAGTTCTTAAAGGTGGGTTAGTATGAACTGAGTCTGGGAAGGTATCTGGGAGTCAGATTGTGGGGGGACTTAAATTCAAGACTGAAAGTTTGTATTTTATCCTAAATAGGAACCACTAAGGCTTTTGAGGTGAGTGACATGGTATAGAATTAACTTGAACTTGGGAGGTAGCAGTGAGAGAAGAGTGAAGGAAAATTGATATAAAAGATCTTGAATGAATGAGGTTGATTTGGCTATGGCGATTTAGGAGTCGTATAGTGGTTGATTGAGTGATCTCTGAAAAAGATCAAAAGGCCAAATTAAAAACCTTTAAATTAAGAAGTCATTTAAATATTCAGTTTTGAAAAGCCTATTGTAACCCTTTCAACTCTTTATTGGTTCACTCTGACTTTTAAATTAATTGTCTCATCTGTTCTGTTGGACCTGTTAACTAGTTTCACCATGTTCTCCAGCTCTACTATATGCTTCCAGACTTCAAAACCTTCATAATAATTAGTTACATTTGTATAACAGATTATATTCTATTTCACAATTTCACATACATTAACTCATTCGGTCTCCTCAACATTTCTGTAAGGAAGGTAGGTTGTTTATCATGAATCCATATTTTACACATAAGAAAATGGAAACCTAGGCAAATGATTTGTTTGAGGCACTTATTAAACAACAGATATGGAACTTTAATCTAGCACCTTCTACAAGTTAATGCTTTTTCCACTTCTTTATCATGTCAAATTCTACAAAGCATGTTGGGAAATTAATTTGTTGGCAGTATTCTAGGACTGTCAAATCATGAGTTTTCATTTCTTATTAGCCAAAAGGGTCACCTTTGACTACTTTACCTCTCCTCAGGTAAATCTGGATGATTCTTCCTGCTCTGCTATTTAGTACTCAGTTTTATACAGAACATAGTATTACGATGTAATATTCATTATTACTAACATTTTGAGCTAGAGGCTTCCTAGAGGCTGTCATTCCCGTAGTCATTCCCTGCTCTGTGTTAAGGTGTTAAACTATAATACTGGTGAATTATTACTCCTTTGAACACAAAACTATACTTTGATTTTAAAATGTGGTTGTATTACAAAAGGAAATGGAGAAAGGGAACAATTCGGAAGAAGGTTAGTTTTCTTTAAGTTTTGCTATTGTTAGATATTGTCCTTTGTGCTCAAAGAGGACCAAACTGACATCTGACCAAAATGTCAGATTCATGATGCAGTGTCTTTGACTGAGGCTGCTCAGACCAATACAAACTTGAAAGACTCTACCATATGTCAGGTACAAATAGTCCATATTGTAATAAAAGGCAGTAAGTCAGTTTTGTTTCTATGTACCACATATAGCAAAGACTCAACATGAAATATTGGTCCCCTGAAGTTCTAAAATGCAGCTATTAATCACGTCAACTTTTCATGAATACATTTTGTAACATAATTTTTGAAACCATGAAAGTTTTCACTGAGCACTCCGGTGAATCTATTAGGGTAGGGTAGTCTTTTGATTTAATAGATTATGAATGTTTGTTTTCTGCTTTTTATAGGTGCTTTTCAAGATTTAATTTAGTAAATACATGAACAGGTACATTGTTAGACTTTTCTTTGGGTAAGTAAAGTAGTATTATGACTATATTTTGGTTCTTGAATTTGAATTTTTTCTGTATGTTTCCTTTATGCCATAATGTTCATATCTTTCTGATAGGAGAATGCATTGTGTCAGTTGAGTTGTACTGTATTTAGGAAATACTAATAATGTATTAATATGTAGGAAAAAAGCAAAACTATGCAAGTAATATGAAGATAACTATAATGCATCAAATAGGCAGATTAGAAAAGCAAATAACTTCTCTATAAAGTAATCAAAGCAAATTTGTAGTCTTTCCGCAAAAGTGAATTGATTACAAAATCAGAATTAGTTAAATTGTCATTTTTTGTATTTGTCTCTCATTAATATTCCTTTGAAATTTAAATGTTTAACATATATTTTTAACATAGAGATAATAACTTATATCTGGGTAAAGTATTGATTAGACACTGTAACAGCAAGCAAAGTGGGATATTTTTTTGCTGTTTTTCTGTGTGTTATTCAGTTTCCCAGTCTCGTTCTTACATGCCTCTGTGCTGAATCAATCAGACATGTGCAAGTGGGCTCTAGCCAATCAAATGCTGAGTAGAACTGTATATAAAGAGAACTGATGTTGAGAAAGCAGGCATTAAAGGGAACCAGTGTTGAGAGAGTGACAGTGCCCAGAGAGAAAAGCAGCTTGAGTGGGCAGAGAGAGGAGACCTCTGAGAATGGAGAGGAGACCTCAGATGGCAGGGACTTGCTGAGGGAGCCTCTGAGCTTTGAAAGCAAATAAAAGTTGTGGGGCAAAGACTTGCCCATGGGAGGGAGGCTTGGCTTGAGCCCCTTTTGAGAGCAGTTAAAGTGAACTGAGCTGTTATTACAGTCTCTGGATTTTAGGGGAGAATTGCTGTGACAGTGCTAGTGGTGTGTGTCAGTACTGTTGTTGCTCTGTTAAGCTTTGTTTCCCCAGAGGCAGAAGTTGTGGGCAGAAGCCCCTCAAGCCTGCTGGGCAAGAGCAAGGAGAGCTTCGAGTATAGTTGTCCCTGTGAGCTGAGACATGGAATAGGAGCAGAGAGTTGCCAATGTGTGGATCCAGGCAAGAGTTGGTCAGTCAGGCCACAGAGGAAGAGCCACAGGATGTGGAAGTCAACCTTGAGTTAAGATGGAAGAGGACTTTACTTGGACACTTGGTATTGATTAGGGAGATTGTTCTTACAGTGGCCTAGGGGAGGATGGTGTGATATTTTCTGCTACCATTTAAGGATGTGTTGTGCTAGGGAAGACCCTGGCCAGGGACCCCCTGATTTTGGAGGTGCAATGATATATGCTGCAACCCCCTACTTGTGTAAATAGGTATTTTGGGGAATGCTACTGAATGCAATGATATATACCATGTACCATGTGACATACTGAGTGTTATGATATACAAACATACATACACACATATGTATAAATATATACATATTTTGCTTAAGGATGTTGCTATGAATGTTATGCTTTACTTTATTGAACAATGTTTAGTTCTGAATAGAGAGTTCATTATACTATGTGATTAGACTCTTAAAAATCATTCACAGCAGCAATCCTCAGGTGTACTGTTGTGATTGATGTTATAAGCACTTACTATGTGCCATACATTATGCAAAATGCTGAAAATACAAACACAGTAATAATCATATTAATGTTTTATTTACAACCTAGAAGTGCTTTGTTAAAAAAAATTGGAGTGTGTTAAGTGTATTTTATTCTAGTTGGGTGATATTAGATGGTTTGTAATTTTCTACCCCTCAGCTTTGGAATTATTTTTACATGTAATCCTTCCATATCTCTTTTCCCTTATGCGATTAAACTCCTTGAGAAGACTGTCTACAACAGGTTCTTTCTTTCCTTTTAATCTCCTAACTTAATAGAGAGAAAGCATTGGCATTAAGTGGGATTGGGAAAGGCTTTCTGTAGAAGGTGACATTTTAGTTGGCACTTGTAGAAAGCCATGGGAGAAGAAGAGGAGAAAGAACATCACAAGCATGGAGTACAGCTAGTGTCCAGTCAAGAGACAGACCATCTTATAAAAGGATCAGCCAGGAGGCCAGCTTGTCCTCGCTCCACTCTTGTCTTCAGATTTTACCATTCTACCAAAACAATTCTTTAAAGTTACAAGTGATCTGTTAATCACTAATCCAATGATCTTTTCTCAGTCCTTCTTGACCTCTCTACAGCATTAAGCACCCTTGATTACTTTCTTTTCCTTGATACTCTCTTTAGGTTTCCTTGACACTATTCTCTATTCATTTTTCTCCTGCCTATTTGATCAATCCTTAGTCTTTGCTAAAGGAGGATGCCCCACAGAGGCTCTGTCCTGGGCCCTCTTCTGCTCTCCCTCTATGCTACTACTTGGTGATCTCATCAGCTCCTGTGGATTTAATTATCATCTCTATACTGATGATTCTCAAATGTATCTATTCTGTTCCAAATTATGTGTTGATCTCCAGTCTTGCATACCCAACTGCCTTTCAGATGCCTCAAATTGGATGTCCGGTAGGTATCTTAGACTCGATATGTCCCAAACTGAACTTACTATGTTTTACCCCTAAATCCTCCCCTCTTCCTTTTTAATTTTTATCACTGGTGAGAGTACCACCATCTCCCAGTCACCTAAGCTCTCAACCTAGGTATAACACTTCAGTCTTCACTATCTTGCCTCCCTTCCCCCATACTCAAACTCTTCCAAGGCCTGTTGGTTTACCTTTATAATATCTCTCACATATATCCAATTCTTGCTTTTGATACTACCAGTATCCTAGTACAGGCACTCATGTTCTCCCAAGTCTTGGGAGTGCCTGGCACAAACATAGTAGGTGCTTAATAAATATCTAGTGACTGATTGAAAAATTATAACACTGATCAAGAATAATAACAACACAATATACTTATTTTTGCAACATTTAATAATAAATCTGTCATTGTAATTTAATTACTATATAAAGACCAGTTGTTTGGTAGCTAAAATGAACCAGGTGATTGTTTTTTTAATCTAATTTTACAGGTCTAAAAAAGCTTCATGAATTCTGCTTTCTAGTCATTTTTTAAAGACTTTATTTCTTTCCACTTTTACTCTGTTTATACTATTATTGGATTCAGTGTTTATGGTTGAATTGAGTGAATTTTGATAAAGGCAAATATTTATATTTTTCTGTATTGTAGGAATGTTATAATCATTAATAAGGTTTGGTGTGATGAAGAAATTGAGATTGTGACTCAGGCTACGGGGATACGACTTTTATAATCCTCCCTATTGGGTCCTTGAGATGAGTCTTCTTTAGAATTCCCTAACTCAGTTTCAAAGTCTTTTCCTCAGCTTTCTACAGACTATTCCACTTTCTTTTATGACTCCTCTTCAAGCTATTATGTCCATGGTTTGTGGGCTCACTTACTGGCTAACCTTTTATCCCATTCCAATTTTCCCTTTGAACTGAGAAAAAAAATATTCTATTCAAACTACATAGTCATTTCTTCTTTTAAATAGCAACAGAAATCCTTTCTCTTAAGCAAAGCTGCTGCTGACTCATCCAGAAAGGTAGAGCAAAGTTTCCTTTTATGCTCCCCAATCTGAAATTCCCTGGCCATTATTCCATTTGCTACTCTGTGATAATTTACTACTTTTTCTATCTTTGTTCATTTTGTCTATTATGCTCCTTATTCAATGTAAGTTTTATAAAGACTTCATTTCTCTAAGCAAAATTGCTCTTGTGGGGGATGTATTTAGTTTTTAGGGTCACCAAATTGTGCTTTTTTAAAATTAGGCAAACTATCATTTGAGATAGATGAATTATATTTTAATTAGTTGTACACTATTATATTGCTTTTCTTCCCTTTAAAATAGAAAGATCTTTTCTAAGCCCTGTATCAGACACTGTTCTGTACATTAAATAGGTTAACTTCTGTCAGCTAATAATCAGGAACTGTTTCAGAATATCATCATGATATTTTATTAATAGCTTCCAGAATGTCAGTGATCCATAGACAATGCATTATGATATGTTCCCAACTCTACTTTTCAATTTATGTGCTTGTACTTTTATTATGCTGCAAGCTATTTCCTTGAATACCATCTTCTCCAAAACTTGATTTATAAGCCTTTGCTATCATCATAGTCTTTGGTGCTTGGATGCACATTTAGGCTCCATTGTGTAAAAGTAAATTCCACTTACTCATTTATTAACTGCTTTGTTACTACATTAGCCACAATTTCTGAGAGATCATTGACTTCAATATCTTTTCACCTTTTAGAATTTCATGTCGTTTTGAAATATCTTAGGTATATTGTTAATAGAATAGTCAATAGACTACAGAGGCTGAATTTTGAAGAACTAGGCTGTGATATGCTAGCAGAAGGCAAATAGTTATAAAAAGAAAAACCCTGAAAATAAAGGGATATTATATTGAAGTGCTCACAAAAATACTGCAGTTATTTAAAAAAAATGGTGTTTTCTTTCAGATATTGCATGTGCTTCCTTAGTCATGGATGCTACATATGGAATGATTTTGCATTAAAATTTCATTTTAATGAATGAGTACTTACAGGTTTTAGTGAGGAATTATCTGAGGTAGGTATAGGTCTTATGAGTTATTAATGTGCCTTTCTGTGGTACCTTTAACACCTTCTGAAACACCTTCTGTGAAATAGGAGTAAAGACAATAAGGAAGAAATATGCTATGATGGAAGGAAAAGACTGGCTCTGGAATGGTGCTGCAGGGGTTGGAGCTTTGGCTTGTATTCAAGAAAAGCTAACTTGGAATCTTGCCTTCAACCCTTGCTAAGTGCGACTGTCAGTACATCAGGTAACCTCTCCCAGCTCCCTGTTTTCTCATCTTTAAAATGGGAATAAGAATAGCACCTATCCCAAAGGGTTGCTGTGAGAATCAGAGGATATGATATCTGTAGTGTTCCTTGCAAACTTTTAAACCCTGTATAAATTCTGCCTATGCCTATTATTATTATTAATCTTCAGTGGACCTATGTGCCAATATTGTTTCTGTTGTCTACTTACCTGTATGACTTTGGGCAAGTCACACGTCCTAATGTTTCTTCACCTATAAAACAATGATATTGGATTAAATGGCCTACAATTTCCATTTAATCTATAGATTAATGAGAGTATGATTTTTTGATGCTTTTAGAGTACTCTATCTCAAAGGAGTGGTAACCTAGTAAGTGAAATACCTGCTCTCTTAATCTAAAAAGACCAGGGAACAAGGAAAAATTACAGTGATATTTTAAAGCAGAGGCTCCCAAAACTTATTTGGTCTATTGCTTCCCCCCCTTTTTGTAGGGGGGAAGGCAGGGCAATTGGGGTTAAGTGACTTGCCCAAGGTCACATGGCTAGTGAGTGTTAAGTGTCTGAGGCTGGATTTGAACTCAGGTCCTCCTGACTCCAGGGCCAGTTCTTTATTTACTGTGCCACCTAGCTGCCCCTTTAAAATCTGGTATTTCCTTCATTTTTTTTTTACTTTTTCTTTTTCTTTTTGGAGAGGAAAGGCAGAGCAATTGTGGTTAAGTGACTTGCCCATGGTCACACAGCTAGTAAGTTTTGAGTGTCTGAGGTCAGATTTGAACTCAGATCCTCCTGACTCCAGGGCTGGTGCTCTATGCACTGCGCCACCTAGCTGCCCTACCACCCCCTTAAAAAAAAAATTACTCACTGTCTTCCTGGAAATCTACGTTTTGTTTGTTTGTTTGTTTGTTTTTGTTTTTTTAACACTTTTTTAACACTCTAAAAAATTAGCATCATTTCAAAAACATAAAATATTTTAAAATGACACATCTTAAATGTAATAGTTTATTTTAACTTTGGGGGTTTTCCTGCATTGAAATTTTGATGATACAACATTGCATCATGTAACTCTATGATATCTTATTATAAATAGCCATTACACACACATATTCCTGCTGATCCATGCTAGACTTCCTAACAATGCGTGACACTTGCCTTCTAATACTTGCTTATTAATGTAATCACTATGACTTTAACTCTGTTACACAACAGATGAAACATGTATGAACAGTTTTTCAAAAATTTCTTCTCTTTCTTTATGCTTCCGCTGCCCCCCTATTTTTAGTCAACGCTCCTCAATTGTACCCAAGACTTACCAACCCCACCCCCACCCCTGGATCATTCCAGTGCCCCAGTAGGTGTCAGTACCGCCTACTTTGGGGTTTTAAGGGGACACATTCCAACACTCTACTGCATTGTTAGATATATTGTTATTAGCTAGGTAGAACAGTGGATAGAGCTCTGAATTGGATTCAGTAAGATCTGAGGTCAAATGCAGTGTTAGACACTTATAGCTATGTGACCCATGGTGAATAACTTAACCCCTGTCTGCCTCACTGTAAAAACAGGGGATAATAATAGTACTTAACTCCCAGGGTGGTTGTAAGGATCAAATATATAGATGATAACAATATTTGTAAAAGCTTTGCACAGTGCTTGACATGATAGGTGCTTAATAAATGCTCGTTCTCTTCTATCCTCTTCCTTACCAGAGTTTAAGGTACTATGCCAAGTTCTATAGAGGACAGAGTTGTAACACTGTGCTGTGATATTGTGACTGCCCTCAAAGAAAAAGTATTTATAGGGAGATAAGGCAGAAATACATGAAAAGATAAATAACAGTTTTCAAGCATTTATTAAGTGCCTTCTACGTTCTAATTACTGAATTAGGTGCTAGGGATACAGCAACACAAATTAAACCATTCTTGCTCTCAGGGATCTTACATTCTACTGGAGGTGATGACTTGTCTGAAAATGAATATACACAAAAATAAACAAAAGGTAATTTTTGGCGCTATTAATAGCAGTAGTGGCACTCTTAGCCAGATGATCAAAAATATTTAAAAAGCGAGTGTGCTGCTTGTGACCATTAGAAGGACTTGACCCAATAAAGGTCCCTGTGCTTTTTTTGTGAACCAGCCTTGCCTAATAATGTAACAGTTTTCAATTTTGCTCCTGTACCGGCACCCTTCTCCCCTGAAGCTCACTCCCTCTCAGCATTATTTTCTACATGTTTCGTGCCACTGAGAAGTTTCCAAGGACCCATGCTGGGAGAGGGAGTAACATGAGAGAAAGCTAGGGGCGGGGAAATTTGTTGAGCCATTTTTTTCTTCTTTTAGGGTGGTTATGCCTCTGCCAACTTACTATAGATTATTTTTAGAGAGAACTCAACTTGGTTTCAGCCTAGAAGTTTTAACTGGACAATGAGGTTGGCTCCTCAAGGCAGATGAGTCAAGGGGGAGAATTCCAGCATTGTCGGATCTGGGGCAGGCTTGGTTATGGGGAGGTTTGGATAAACTTGGCTTTTACAATGCAAGAGGAACAGTGTGAGATGATGTCTTTGGCAGCCATGAAGGAGATGCTGTCCCATGAGATGTGTGGCTTTCCACATGCAGTTGGAATTGTTGGTTCACATCTACCCCTTCTAGTCTGTTCTCTCACCTCACCAGGCCTGCTGGCTGCCGAGTCCTACTCTGAAGGTGTCCCAGACTCCATAGCACAAGTCACATAATAGATAATATTTAAATAAAAAGATGAAAAGTCACGGAGTAAAGAAATACAATATTCTTTGCCAAATGAATATGGGGGTCGGTTTAGGGGAAGGAGAGATAATTGTGGAGAAAGACTTTGTAGAGGGTGGTTTTGACAAAGGTCTTTTGGGATTAGTAGAATTTGGAAGTGTGAAAAGGACTCAGGAAGGCATTATAGATGGGCCAAATGGTCAATCCAAAGGCAAAGACTTTGTGTTCAGGAAAGGATGATTAGACTTGTTGGGATCCTTATGCACAGTTTATTAAGGGCCAAGGTCAGAAAATTAGTTTCAAGTCATATTGTAGAGGGCTTTGCATGTGAGACTAAGAAAGACTTAGGCATTTTAACATTTTTGAGCAAATTTTAAAAATACTTTCAGTATGGGGACTGTGTCTTATTTAATTTGTATTTTCCCAGTGCCCAAGATTGTATTTTATAAGTGGTAGGATAGTGGGTACTAAACAAATATTTGTTAAATTTGCATTTCAAAGAGGACTGAAGGTATTGGGGAAGCCTGGAAGCCCCTTTGTGGGATAGAACCAGAATTAGTTTGAGCTTTATTGAAACAAAAAAGATAGAAGGGAAATATTTGTAAAAGATATTTCAAGGGGAAAATTGAAATGATATCTGATTTTGTTACTCAAGTTAAACTTAAATACTTCAGCCACATAATGGGAAGATTGTACTCACTAGAAAAGACAGACATCAGAAGATCGTGTAGGAAAGAATGGTCTGGGGGCGTCTAGGTGGCTCAGTGAGTAGAGCGTCAGCCCTGGAGTCAGAAGGACCTGAGTTTGGATCCGGCCTCAGACACTTAACACACACACAAACAAAAACCTAGCCGTGTGACCTTGGGCAAGTTACTTAACCCCAATTGCCCTCCAAAAAGCAAAAAAAAAAAAAGAAAGAAGGAGACGGTCTGGCATATTATGGTTTATAAGGTCACCGAGCATTGTCCATGACTGAACAAAAACCTGAATTTATAGCTGTGAACAGAAGAAGACTTCAGTTCTGAAATATTATGTGTATATGGTAACCCATAAATCTATAAAGTAGCACATTTAGGATAAATTGGAGGAAGTATTTTGTGCGTGGGAATGTTAAATTCATGAAACTTTTTAATCTTACAAGCTGATAGGTGTATACACACATATTCTTGGACAACATATTCATAGTGTATTAACATTTCAACTCCACCAGTAACATTTAATACTATAAGATTTAGAATTAGAAAGAATCTTAGAGATCATCTCATCCAACTCCTCCCTTTTGCCAATGAGGAGACTAAGGACCAAGGAGGTTTAAGTGACTTTCTAAAATTCACACAGGTAATAAAGTTGCCCAGCTGGATTTAGTCCTTGGCCAGATTCCAATTCCAGTGTTTTGGTTTTTTTTTTTTCTTTTGTTTTCTTTCCACTATACTATATTGCTTTCAAACAAGCTTTTAAAATTAGATTTTAAGATTAGGAAACATAGTATAAAAACATTTTATGATAGCATCACATTTAAAAATGAAAGAGGTCCTAGGATGTTTAAAAGATAATAAAATAAAGAATATACTTTCTTGACCCTGGGTGATTAGCATTGTTGATAACCTCCAAATTGTTACTTTTCAATAACTTCTTGACAAATGAGGCATTTAAATCAGGTTTGCAGTCTAGTTTCTAATTATTAAATGATTATTTAAATGATGAAAAAACCCAGTATGATAACTGACAACCTTGTGGAGGTTTTTAAGAGAGGAGCTCTAAACTTCATTTTGTGGGTGACTCAACTGCCCTTTGACAGGCTGGTCAGACCTCAAGCACAGAGTTGGGCTTTATCTTGCTTTCTCCCTCAGGTACTTTTCTCCTTGAATTCACAGAATGACTAGAATCTCTAAACCTGTCAGTCTGGCACTTTTCCTTAAGAACTGAAATTAATTTAAAGTAAATTCATACAAAATACAATTTAAATAGCACTGAATGCAAATCTCTTAGGGTTTACTCTACTTTTCATTTACATTCAGTTACATTCACAGATTATTCTAGTCATTATAACCCAGGCACTTTAGGGAATGTTTATTTCATTTAATTAGAATCTTCTGTGAGATAGAAATACAAACACAGCCAAAATGCATAGCAAAAATATTTAGAAATATAGCTTCGTTAAGCACAATGGATATTATGGGAATAAATAGAAATACTGTGATTTATTATTTTGGCAAAACATCTAATTCCTGTGTGCGCAGGAGTGTCTTGGTTGCATTCTGTTCTATCAAGCTAACACTGGCCATTAAATGTAGAACACCTAGAGTGGCAAAGCAAATTAAATATGATTTTTCATAAGTAAGGATTCCTTTTTTCCAGGTCTTGCTTTCCTTTGGAAGGAAAATGATAGAAAATGTTATATAAAGCTATTACATTTGTGTCTGACATGCCACAGCATAAGAAGTGAAATCACTATAAATTGAAGGTGAAAAATAAGATTTGAGTTGACAATGTTGGAATCTCATAAAATTGTCTGTCAAACTACCAGAAAAAGAGAAAATTGTATTATGAAGAGGTTTCTTGAGATATCCTATTTCTCATTTTCCTTTCCAGTTTGCTTGATGTGTGCTATGATGTCAACTTTTTTGTGTGTGAAATATGTGGATCATAGGATCATAGAGCTAGAGCTAGAAAGAAACTGAGAGGCTCTCTCTCTTATATTGCAGACGAAGAAAATAAAGCCCCATGTTTAAACATGGCCAAGGTCATATAGATAGAAAACATCTGTGACTAATTTAAACCCAGGTCTATAGTATGTTTAGCATTTTAATAAGGACATTTTATCATTTTATTTCAGTAAGAATATTGTTTAATTGTGAAGTAGAAATTGGAGGAAATGTTAAACTGTTATTAATTTTTTGACTGTGAACTCTGCCTCTACTAAAATGTCATTCTGTTGGTCATCACAGTCAAAAGGTAGGTTCTCAAAGGCTTTATCAGAGAAGTATATGAGCTCTGATAGGTCCTGCCAAACAGAACTTCAAATGTGATTCTCATTTTTTAGTGACTTTGCCTTGAGTTAGGTAGTGAATTTTTTTTTTTTTTTTTTGCTTTTTGGAGGGGGGAAGGCAGGGCAATTGGGGTTAAATGACTTGCCCAAGGTCACACAGCTTGTGTTGTGTCTGAGGCCAGATTTGAATTCAGTTCCTACTGACTCCAGGGTCAATGCTCTATTCACTGCACCACCTAGCCTCCCATGATGAATTGTTTTGACCCTGGAAACAGATGAAACTGCCTACTTAGTGTTGAGAGGAGGTTATGCTTAGCATTAGTGGAAGCAATGAATTTTACATTCTTGGAAGGGTTGAATAACTCTTCAGCATGGCAGTAGACCTTAATTTTGGAATATATACTTCAAGACATGTGATCTCATTATTCTGAGGATGCCCTCCAGTTACAAAAATGAAAACTTCTTTCTATGGTCTTCAAGTTACTACGAACAAAAAATTCGTTGCCCGGTGGCCAAACTGGTGAAGATTCTTTCTGAACTTAGCTGGACTGATGTGTGTATAATAGTTTTATATCATCAGACCCATACTAAAAACCTTCACAACTTGGTAACACCTGCTTGGCTTTCAAAACAAGAATGTACAGTCATCCCCACACCGTAATAAGGTATTGGATTAAGGCCTTTGTGAAGGTTTAAAATTCAGTTTAGAATGTATACCAATCACTTTAAAAATATAAATAATGTTAATTATTTTCATCACTGTTAATAGCTATCTTTTCTGCACTTCTTTTCCTACCCCCCTCCAAACTGTGTCTCAGTTAGCTATGTCACAATGGTACCTTTTACCATTCAGGGATATTTCTAACATTGACTATTGACTAGTGGTTCCACTAAGTAATTTTGAAAATATACCATTCTGATCAATGCTACTTATAGTCATATAAAGAAATTCTCTAAATCACTATTGATTAGAGAAATTCAGATTAAAACAACTCTGAAGTACCACACCACACCTATCAGATTGTCTAATATCACAGAAAAGGAAAATGTTGGAGAGGGTGTGGGAAAATTGGAACACTAATGCATTGTTGGTGGAGTTGTGAACTGATCCAACCATTGTGGAGAGCAATTTGGAACTATGTCCAAAGGGCAATTAAACCCTGAATACCGTTTGATCCGGAAATACCACTACTCGGTCATAAACAAGGGGAAAAGACCCATATGTACAAAAATATTTATAGCAGCTTTTTTTTTCATGATAGCAAATTGGAAATTGAGGGAATGACTATCAATTGGGGAATGGCTGAACAAGTTGTGGTATATAAATGTACTGGGATCCTATTATGCTATAAGAAATGATGAGCAAGCAGATTTCAGAAAAAAACTGGAAAGGCTTACATGAATTGGTACAAAATGAAGTGATAGAACCAGGAGAATAGTGTATACAGTATCAGCAATATTGTGTGATAATCAGCTATGAACAACTTAGCTTTTCTCAGTTGATCCAAGACAGTTCCAAAGGACTCCTGATGGAAAATGCTATCCACATCCAGAGAAAGAACTGATGGAGTCTGAATGCAGACCAAAGCAAACAAAACAAATAAACACAAAAGAAAATTCACCCTTTTTTATAGCCCATGTGGAAGTGGCCAACTTTTTCTTTTGTAAAAATGAGGAAGCTAACTAAACATAATTTAAAAAATGGGAATCTTTCTAAATTAAAAAATAAAAAGTACTATATGTTATTAAATAAGCAAAAGTAAGTAGTAGAAACTATGCAGTATTTAAGAAGGTCTTCCTTCAAGTTTCCTTACTTTATATTTTTCTTGGGAGTAAACAGTATTCCTGTGCCCAGACTGTATACCTTTCTCTGAATCCTTGCCTTCCTTTAAAACTCAGCTCTGGTACCATTATTTGTGAGGAGATACTAGAACTCATGGCTTCCTGACTCTAAGGTTAGCTTTCTATCTCTCTGTTGTGCCACACTGCTTTTTTTTCCTTTTCATACTTTAATAAATTCTTATTTTAAGTCCTCTGATTTGAATAACAATACTTGCTGTTCTTAGGGCCAATCAGTAATAACGATAGCTAACATCAATATAGCACTTTAAGATCTGCAAAACGCAGGGGCGTCTAGGTGGCTCAGTGAGTAGAGCGTCAGCCCTGGACTCAGAAGGACCTGAGTTCGGATCCAGCCTCAGACACTTCATGCACACACAAATAAAAACCTAGCTGTGTGGCCTTGGACAAATTACTTAACCCCAATTGCCCTCCAAACCCCACCCCCACCAAGAAAAAAAAAAAGATCTGCAAAACACTATGCCTATGTCCATCCTAGTTGAACCTTATTATAACACTGTATTGTAGGTATTATTATTTTTATTTTATAGATAAGGGAACTGAGGCTTAGAGAGGCTAAGTGACATGCCCAGGACTGCACAGCTAGTTTATGCAGAATTCAAACTCAGCTCTTCTTGGGTCCAAGTACAGAACTCTCTGCTGTGTCACCAACTTGCCTCAATAGTACCCAAGATGAATTTGAATATTACAGCACAATTTAAGAGTATGCTTTTGGATAATAACTTTGTCAAGTGACAACTAGTAATATTGATTATTGTTACAATTCCAATTTATAATTCTTTTCCTGTGTATTCATCTTGGAGGACATAACATCATAAGAATCATATTCTCCCTGAACTTTGTTTCTTTGCTCATTGACTCTCTGAGACATTAGAGAAATGTGACAAACTTGCTTTGGCAAGAATCCATCTCAAGCTTTGGGGTTAGCCTTTGATTTCTGCTTTCCTTAGTTCTTGCAAATGTGTCTCCTGGTACTTCCAATTGCTCGTTGCTAATGTACTTCTGGGTCCACTTCTTATTTGTTTTCAGACCCATTAGAGCTGACCCAAAAGTAAAACTTCAGCTAGAAGTGAACTTAATCATGTATTTAGTTAAGAGAAAAGGAGAAAAAATACATAACTAGTACATGAAAAGAAGCTAAGAGGCTAGGATAAAGGAAACTTTTGTCAGAGAAGGGAAGGGAGATTTATTGTGCTGAGTAGGAAAATATTTCTTCTTTTTTTTGTTCAGTGAAATGTATAGACCAGTGGTCTCCAGTGAGTGGGGTTATATAGTCTTGCAGGCTGTGGCATATGTCCTAAGGGTTGACTGAATAGTAATCTGAGGATAGGAAGATGGTTAAAATCATACTCTCCCAGAGAGAGAGCAAATTGTGGGCTTGTCTCCAATGCAATTGTACTTTACTCTTCACTGATTATGACACTGATTATCAGGGAGTCTACTCATCTGTCCCTTTCCACTGCTGACCTTGACTGCGCCAGGAATTGGTTCTGTGTGGGTTGTTACCATCTCAAAGTGGGGCAGCTAGACTCATCTTTCTGAGTTCAAATCCAACCTTGGACTGTAGCTTTGTGGCCCTGGACAAGTCACTTTACCCTGTTTGCCTCAATTTCCTCATCTGTAAGGTGAGTTTGAGAAGGAAATGTCAAATCACGCCAGTATTTTTGCCAAGAAAACCCTAAATGTGTTCATAAATAGCTAGACACGACTAAAAACAATTAAACAAAAACAAAACCACCTGAAGACTACCTAGGAATCCACAGTAGTTGCCTGGGAAAAATTCTCTATCCCCCTAGGAACGTTACCTTGGAACAAAGAAGAACATTTAAGAAGTCAATTGATGTAACTAGCTAAATTGATAGTGTATTACACATCCTAGCTCTGTAGTTTTTCTTGCCTTTCTCCTAAGGGAAGGAAAACAGGCTTCCTTCTTAGCTCCTTGGATTGAGATTGCTCATTATTGTTAATCATATTTCGGATGTTTTTAGTGATTTTATTATTTATATAATAGTCATTGGATGTACTGTCTCATTGGTCCACTTTCTTGTCTGTACAACTTGATATAACTCTTCCCATATTTTTCTGAATTCCTTCAATTTGCTGTTTCTTATGGCAGCAACATGTCATTTCGTTAAGGGACCACATTTTGTTTAGCCATTTTCAACTGACTGGCAACCACAAAGTACTACTATAAATATTTTCTTATCTTAGGATCTGGCCTTTTGACATTGGCCTATCTTCCTGGGGATATATGCCCAGTAGTGGAATGATTAAGTTAAAGGGAGTGAGAGTTTAATGAATTTTGTCCACATAATTTCAAATTGATTTTCAGAATGGTTAGATCAATTTATAACTCTACTAACATTGTATTAGTGTGCCTGTTTTCCTGCAGGTCCTACATCATTGACTGTTTCCATTTTTTATTCCATTTGCTAATTTGATGGATGTGAAATAAAACCTCAGAGTTGTTTTTCTTTGTATTTCTCTCTTATCAGAGATTGGCAGCAACTTTTCATATGGTTATTGATGGATTCTTAAAATCCTCATCCTTCTTCAAGAATCTGTGCCTTTGCACTGGTGTCCCCTAAGTCTAAAATACTCTCTCTTGACTTCCCCTTTTAGTTTTTCTGGCTTCCTTTGAATCTTGGTTCAAATCCCACCTTCTGAACAAGGACTTTTTGGATACTACTCTACCCTCTACTGTTAGTGTTTTCCAATACTCTTCACTTACTCTATGTATAGCTTGCATACTGTTTGTGTGTCATTCCCCCATCTCCCAATTACAATGTAAGCTTAATGAAAGCAGGTTCTGTTTTTAATCTTTCTTTGTATCTCTAAGACATAGCACAGTGCCTGGAACATAGTAAATGCTTAAGAAATGCTATTTGATTGATTAACTGACTTACATGTTTGGCAAACTCTTTCACCTATCTGAAGGTCTGAGATAATAAAAGTGAAATCCTTTTGTTAATTGTAAAGTACCATTGCAAGGGATTATAATTATAATGAATCAGCTTATACTATTTAGTTCTGTACAAAATACTATTTATACAAATGCACCAGCAGCTGCAGGGAGAACTAATCTAGTTTCCAAAGCCAGTGGGCTTGTAGTTGTTAGAAAATATTATGCTAATGGTCCTTGAGGTACAAGAGTATGAGAATATTATGCTAAAAAAAAACTAACGATGGACTTATGATCTTATTCATCTGGTTGCTACTTCCAGTGATACACATCACAATCCATCCACACCTATACAACTCTAACTCATGTCCTCCTGTAATTTCACTACAGGGGGTCTACACAACATTATAAATGTCTTTTTTGGTTTCTGCTGCCATCATGAGAATTCCAGGGGTACATTTAGGTCCTGTCACTCCTTACCCTTACCATGTAACCAGCCCATCTCTCATTCCTATAATACTATTTCCCTGATGACACCTTATTCATATTTCCCATTGGTTATATGTTGGATCCTGTTTGTACCTACCATATGTCTCTTGATTCCTTTGAATCTTCTATTCATTTTAAAATTTTTGATGACTCTTTACTGTCCCATGTCTTGTAGTCATATAGTAATACCAGTAAAATATGGATGTACTTTTATTTCTGGAAAAAGGTTGAGAATATTAAAGGGACTTTCCAGTTTTCTAAAGACAATTCAGTCTGTTTTTCTCCTACTTATTGAATTATGAGCTCAATTTCTCTTCTATTTATTTTGTCTTTTTGTATATATACATATTAATGGACAAGCCCCCAAAGTCCAAATATACAAAGGGCAAGTCATAATTTGGGCAATAGACAATCTTGATCTTTCTGGTCTTTTCTTTAGGGATGGTCAGACCAGTCTCTATGGAGTGGTTTTGGATATTTTCCAAGAGACTCAGCAGTGTTCTAGGGCTTTGTCCCATCAGCACAAAGTCATTCCTATTTAGGAGCATTAAGAGAATCAGTCCATTTACAGAGAATCCCTGATTCCTACAATCATGTCTTGATATCACATGCCATTTTCAGATAAGCTACATTACCAGATAGTGGCGATTTGAGGACTATAGATAGAAGTTGTGTCCATAATTAAATTTTATGCCTGAGATATATATATATATATATGCATACAGATATATGTATGGTTATATGATATATACATATACAACATGCACACATACACAGATTTATACATGCAGAAATGAATTGAGAATTCAGAAGCTGTATTTGATTTATTCTCCATTAACCTTTATTGTTATTCAGTCCTTTCATTAATTTCCAACTCTTTGTGACCCCATCTGGACTTTTCTTGGCAAAGATACTAAAGTGGTTTGCTGCTTTCTTCTCCAACTTGATTTACAAATGAGGAAAGTGAAACAGAGTTAAATGACTTTTCTGGGATGACACAGCTAGTAAGTATCTGAGGCCAGATTTGAACTTGGGAAGATGAGACTTCCTGACTCCAGATCCAGAGCTCTATCCACTGTACCACTTAACTGTCTTCATTCTCTCACCCCATTGACCTTTAAGAGAGATCAATTTATTTGCTTGAAAAATTCTCATTGCATTTTTATGAAGAGTTCATCTATTTAAACTTATACCTGAATAAGAATTCTCTCTATAGTATTCTTATGATCCAATCTCCACTTGAACATCTCCAATGCTTACCTTTTGAAGCAGCTCATTTACTTTTGGATATCTTTAATTAGGATGATTTTTCATGTATTGAATATAACTCTTTCTCTTTCCTCCTTCCACCCACTGCTTCTAGTTTTTCCCTATGGTCTTGGTCTCTCTATTATAAGATAGCCTTTGTAATACTTGAAGATAATTGACATGTTCTTCTTCCCCCTACTCAGATTTTATCCTTTCCAGATTATCCTTTTGCTTGTTGTTTTAATGAGTTTGCATATAGAATGGTCACTGATATTTATTTGAAAGTGAATATGCTTCAGATAAGTCAATTGGGACCATTGTTGTTGTCATTCTTATGAATGATGATAGCTAGCATTTTAGTAGTCTTTTAAGGTATTAAAAATGCTGTGCATATGTTACTTATGGTTCTTACAGGAGTGCTTTGAGGTAAGTGGTACAGATGAGGAACCTAAGGATGAGAGAGAAAGAGTAAGTGCCTTGTCTAGGGACACACAGTTAGAAGTTATCTGAGGTGGGATTTTAAAATAGACCAGATGAAGACTGGTCTTCAGAGTTTGAAGACTCCCAGAGTTGGGAGCTACCATGACCTTCTGGAAGAGCAAGACAGATGAAAGCAAGTTCAGTAAGTGCTGAATGGCATGATGCCCATGGTAGGAATCTTTAGAAGTAATTGAGGCAAGTTTCATCCTTAATAAGGGGTCTTAGAGGTAGAGTGAAAAAAGGATCAGACCTAACAACAATACCAACTCAGATCTACCTTAAGAGCCTAATTCTACCCAGAAAGGACTGTAGTGATGTTATACCCAGAGATTAGGGCAAAAAAGAGTAAGTCAATGAAATTTAAGATATGAGCCATAAAAGACTGGGTTTAGCTTTTTACATTTCCTTGAGTATCAAAGTTGGTCTATTACTGTATACTTTTAAAACATCATAAAACTTTGTGACTTTTCCTTTTGCAGATTATTTTAAACAGATTTATTAAAATCATTTTAGCAAATGTTGATTAAATGGTAGCTGTACAAAGCACTTTAGATTAAAAAGATGAAAATTAAGTGGTCCTTTATCCTAAAGGCATTTTGTATGCAACAGAGATAACAGGCCAGAGGAGATTTTAGAAACCTGCCTCTTTTTCTGTAGGGGATCTGGGCAGAGAAGAATTAGATGAAATGATATCAGGTAAACACAGTGGCCAAGTATTCAGACCTTGAGGTAAAAAAAAGTGCAGCTTAAGCATCTGATAGGTTTAATGCAGCAGGAATCCCTATGTGACAATGTAGACCTTGATTAAATTGATGTTAGATATATCCTTAATGCATAACACATTGTTTTGACATAAGCCTTCATGGACACAAACCTAGGATTCTCATCTAGAAAATCATATTTTCAAAATAGTTCACAATGGTCCAGGTTTGGTTTGTGTTGCCATGATCAAAGATTGCATAATCTAACCCCCAAATGGATCTTTCTTAGGTATTTTGTCTAAAGTGGAGAAAATGATATTGTTTCTTCTTGCATGTTATGCTTTGATTCTGCATTTCCTGGAAGTAATCTTTACCAGAATTTTCCCTGATTTTAGTGGTCATTCTTGGACAACCTAGCTTTTGACCCTATGTAACTTTGTTGGCCTTTCCTCCTAAGAAGAGTGGACTTGAACATTGGCCTGGTCAAAAAGGCACTTAAAAATTTCAATGAATGAATATATTGAATTATGGCTTTAAATGCAATTCTTGTATTTTTTTATTAAATGTTTCACTTTATTTGATTTTTATCATGGATTTATAGAGTCATACTTGGATAGGAACTTAGACATGACATAGCTCATTGTCTCACCCCATGTGGAAATCCCTTCTGCAATATTCTTGACAGATGACTATCCATTCTCTGCTTGAACAATTTATTCTATCACTGGAAAGTCACTATATCACAAGACAGACTGTTTCACTTTGGGGTCCTCTAATTGTTATAATGTTCATCCAAAATAACCTCTATCAGTTGATCTGAAACCTGTCCTCTAGGGCTACACAGAATAAACTTATTCTTTCCAGATAATTCTCCTCTGGCTCTCTGAAGTTATTGTGTCTTTTCCACTTTAGGCTGAATATTAGTTCATTTGTTTTTCTTGTGCCATGATCCTTGAGATATATTGTTTGAGAAAACTCATTCTTGTTCTGCCCTTATGGACTGACTCTACCATATGAAAAGCCCAGGCCCTTTTGAAATGTGATTTCCCCAAACTGGTGCAAAAGACCAAGTGCATGATATAATGGCCTACAATTTGTTTAATGCTGGATGCTACATTTTGATTGGTGCAACCCAACATTGCATTAGCTTTTGGAGTGGCTACATCATACATTGGTTCATATCGTTCTTATAGTTGAATTAAAAAAAATCCTAGTCTTTTTCACAGTAAAGAATATTTCTTCTCCATTCTGTACTTCTGCATTGAAATTTTTGTAACTAAATGTAAAACATTTATATTTTATCCTTGTTATTATAATTAATAGTAGTAATAAAATAGATACAATTTATAGAAACATTATATTTCATATATTATACCAAATACTTTACAAATGTTATCTTATTTGACTCTCACAAGAACACTTCAAGGTAGATACAATGATTATCCCTGTTCTAGAAATGAGGAAACTAAGGCAAACAAAGGTTAAGTGATTTGCTCAACATCACATAGCTAGTAAGTGTCTGAGGCTGGATTTGAACTCAGTTCTTCCCGACACGAGGTTCAGTATTCTATTTTATCACCTAATTGCCCTCTATTAAAAATCACTTAGTTTGGTGCCCTAATTTTGTCTATTGAGAGTCTGCTGAATCTTGCTTATATCATCCAACATATTAATTTTACCTCCCACATTTGTGTCACACACAAAGCTGATAATTGTGACTACTACATATTTATCTAAGCCATCATTTATATTGTTGAATGATACTAGCCAATTATGGAATCCTCCCCTCTCCCATCTCTTTTCATCTTGGCTCTTTGTTTACTTCCTCTTTTTACTCCTCTTTTTTTGCCTTTTCCTTTTCCTTTCTTCCTCTCTCCCTGTAATCCCTTGGTGATATCTTCACCTCCAATGGGTTCAGTAATCTCTATTCAGATGGCTTTAGAATCTTTGTAATCCTACACTTCAGTTAACTATCACCATATACCTGCCACACGAATGTCTTGTGTACATCTGAAACTCAACACATCCCAAATGGAACACAAGCACTTCTTTCTTCCTTTACTCTCAAATCCATCCTTCCTCCAGAATTTTCCATTTCTGCTGATGGCACCACAATTTTTCTTAGACATTGAGTGTCCTTGACGTGTTATTCTCTATCAATATCTCTTCTAAACATTTGCTAAATCTTAGCAATCCTACTTCAACAACATTTTTTCCCTCTTCTTCATTCCTTCTCTCCACTCACACAGCTACCACCCTTATTCAGGCCTCCCTTATCTCCCACTTGGACTATTGAAATAGCTTATTAGTTGGTTTCACAAACTCTAGCCTCTTCTTTCTTCAGTCTGACCTTCTTCCACACAATTCTTAAATTGATATTCTTAAAACACACAAAAAAATCAAGATTTGCAGTTAGGAGTTAGCTGGGATGATTTTTTTTAGTTTTGATTTTTAGCAAATCTACATGAAAATGTATGACATAGGTTTGTTAGATTTGCTATGAAAACCATATGAATAAATTTATTGAATATCTACAATACAAAAACTTTAGATGACTGATCAAATCTGAACAATATATAGCTCTAAAATCTTGATTTTATTTTTTTATGGATGAGACAATCTGTTGAATGCAATAAACATCATAAGGCTTCTTCTTGGATAATTTCAGGGCTACCCAACCAAATGAGTAATACTTTGGTCCTCCTTGAACTTACTGAGCAATGAAAGCAAGCTGCCTATTAGTGAAATTCTTAGAAGTCTTTTTCTTTAAAAAAAAAAAGGCAAAAAAGAGTGATGTTAGTTTCTTTGCTGAAAGGCCAACCCCCAGAGCTCATTTTTCTGACCTCCCAGCTATTATTGAGGAAAATATCATCATTCTCATCACTACCACCACCTCTTATGAGTACTTGAAAGACGTTAGTAGACGTGTCTGTCTATTAGCTGTCCTTCTTCAGTACTCAAAGCACAGCTGTTTATGTGGTTCACTTTGCCCTTGTTCTCTACACAAAGGACTCAGTCTGAAAGGAAATGATTGAGAGTGCTCTCGAAACAGAAACTGGTATGTTGTATGATTAAAACGTGGAGGGGGAATACTTTGGACCTAACTTTTCTTCTTCAAATTCACTGCAGTTTGACATTCTACTTGATGCGTCCTTGTTCTTTTAGATCTGAAACTACAACTGAAATGCTTTTCTTCCTCAGTTCTTTTCATCAGCTCCTTAGTGAGACTCTTTTACTAATAAGGCTAAAGTTTTAACTTGCAGGAACAGAATTTTGTCATGCAAGCAATTTTGTAGACAGCCTGCTAAGTGAGTGTTCTGAGTCTGTTCCAGAAGCCATGGCATATTTGATGAGTGAGCATGGGAATTAGGAGGGCACTGGAGGAAATTCAATGAGCTCTTCATTGGTGGAAATGGGGAGCCAAAAGAGCAATTGAGTCAGAACTTTGACACCGAATTTATATGAAAATGACTGGAATCCTGAATATTCATTTTACCTCATGCTATTGTTAGTGATGTGGGGAACAACAATTAAGTTGCAAATGGTCTTAAATAAGGAATAGTTCAGCATTTGTTGAATCCAAATATAGAGAAATACCAAGACCATAAAATAAATGTGTCCAAGGAAGACAAAGTACTGAAGAGCCATTAAACTCCCAAACAAAGCATACTATTAGCTGAATGCTACTTCTGATTTTATTTAAGGAGTTTTGGCAGAAGCATTTCCAATGATTGGAAGCTCTTAAGGAGTTTCACAGAGATCTTGGTTAACTCTGTCCCTTTGCGAACACTGTTAAGTATTCTTTAGCTGTCATCCCTCTGCTTCTGTACATGAAGACTCAAATTAAAAGAAGAAAAGTGAATAATAGCAAACTTCTGTCTGTATTCAGGGTAATGTTAATTCTTTCTCTGGAGGTAGATAGCATGTTTCATCATTGGTCCTTTGGGATTGTCTTGGATCATTGTATTGCTGAGAATAGCTAAGTCATTCTCAATTCTTTATTGTACAATATTGCTGTTACTGTGTACAATGTTGTCTTGGTTTTGTTCACTTCACTTTGCATCAGTTCATGTAAGTCTTACCAGGTTTTTTTTTTCTGAAATCATCCTGCTTGTTATTGCATGTAGCACAATAATATTCCATCACAATCATATACCACAGCTTGTTTATCCATTCTCCAATTTATGGGCATCCCTTTGATTTTCAGTTCTTCACCACTACAAAAAGAGCTGCTATGAGTATTTTTGTACAGGTAGGTCCTCCCTCTACCCCCACCTTTTATTTTCATGTCTGGGATATAGACCTAGAAGTAGTATTGCTGGATCAAAGGATACTTACTCGTAGTTTTCTATCCCTTAAGGTATAGTTTCAAATTATTCATTCTCTAGAATGGTTGGATTAGTTCATAACTCTATCAGCAGTGCATTAGTGAGGGACATAAGAATTTTTACCAAGTAATCTTTGAATCCATCTATTTGAATCCAATAGTTCTATAAATGAGCAAATATGCCTATGCCATCTTAACAAAAACCTATCAGAAGTAATACCAGATTTCAAAATAAGTAGATGCTATTGTGGTGAGCCAAATAGAAATTTATTTAAAAGTATTATTGAATAAAAAGTAGCATTTTGCCTTTAGAAGTTTCTTAATGTATGATAATAGTATAAGTCCTATTATGAAGGAGCTCATGAAGTATATTTTTTAAAGTCCTAATACTCAAAAGGGTTGGAAAATACTGGTTTAAATTAGTCTTCCTAGAGTTTTGGAATTTTATTCTGTAGTTAGCTTCAGTCCTCATTTTCTGATTTAGTTTGGTAAATGTTTTAAATTTCCACAAGCCTTAATGCTGTCACAAGTCATCTGGTTGAAATGCTAAGTATTACTATGGTCAGTGACATGCTGAGTACTTTTTTCTGATCAAAGAAATTGTTTTTAGGTATTTGAAGTCATGCATCCATTGTATGTACATTCTTATGTGGCATATAATGTTGGAAAATTATTGGTATTTATTTTATGTTATATAATAAACTCCTGGTTAACTGAGAATAAAATAACTAGAAATCTTAAATAGCTACTGTTTTTCTTACGGTACTTTATACTGATAGGTGGAATTATAATTTTGAGCTGTCATCCCTCCAATAATGTAAATAATGTAAACTGTTTAGAGTACCAGGTGGCTTCTGAGTTAGACAATGCCTCAAGAAGGCAGTGGAGGAGGGAGAGAAGAGATGGCACCAAATGATGATGGTAAAGGGATAAAGGAAAAAAAATAAGCCTGAGACCTTATACTACAATCTGCATATAAGGACTGGGGCTGGCTGCTCCTTTCACTAATATCTTTCAGGCTATGTTATTGTGCCATGATTTTCACACCCCTTTCCCATTAAGGTTATTCTTGGTCTTCATTTGTAGTCATTTTTCTAATATAAACATGTTATAGCAACTAGAGGGAATTTATTCATTGTAAGGCTCACATTCTTCCTCTTAATAGTGCTAAACCTGAAGAATTCCACAATTCTGGTCTAATATCTGAATCAACAAATAAAAAATTTAAACTGTTCTGTGGTTTGTATTATGAGCATTTGAGTCCTAATCTTTTTAAAATTGATAATCTACAAATTATATCTCAGAGAACCACAGAATTGTAAGGGACCTTACATAGCCTCTAGTCCAACTACTTCATTTAATGAGAGAGGGAACTGAGCCTGTAATGAGAACTGAGGTGACTTGCCCAGGGTCAGACAGCTAGGAAGTGGCAGAACTAGGCCACGAATTTGGGCTTTATGACTCCATGTTCTGGGTTCTTTACATTGTTATCATGCTTCAAATACATGTGTACCTACAAAGGATCAGAAACATGTAACAAGGTCATTCTGTTTTCCAGAATATTTAAAAAATTCCCTAGCTATTCTTTATAATATATATGTATATTATATATGTATACATATATATGTATATGTATATATATAATACTATATATTTTATGATTCATGTTTGGTCTTTTAAAGCATAGAAGTCAGAATATTCAAAGGACCATAGAAATAGAAGGGAAGTATATGTTCTTAGATCCCTTTTTCCTAAGAGTAGCCCCTCTCCAGGGATATCCCAAGCTTATTAAAAAGGGCATTGCATGGGGTGGCTAGGTGGTGCAGTGAGTAGAGCGTCGGCCCTGGAGTCAGAAGAACCTGAGTTCAGTTCCGGCCTCAGACACTTAATGCACACACAAACAAAAACCTAGCTGTGTGACCTTGGGCAAGTTACTTAACCCCAATTGCTCTCCAAAAAAAAAGGGCACTGCAGAACTACTATAAGGGTAAGAGGATCACAATGATGTTTACTATAATATCTTGCAGAAGTAGAGTCACTTATCTGTATATCAATATATGTGTATGTCTCTATGGGTGTACATATGTAATTATATATGGAATCCATATACACACATGAACATACAAACATACGTATATGTGTACACATGCAAAGATAAACATATGTGTGTATGTGTAGATGTATACACGTGTGCACGTACACCACACACACACACACACACACACACACACTTGGACTTTTTGTGCCATATTATCTAATGGAATTAATGGCACACTAGACTGTGGTCCACTAACTCCCTAAACAGGTTCTTAGTCTTTCCTCCAGGGTCTTCAAGACTATATCAGTGGAACCTGAGCTTTGGCAGGTCCTATTAAGTTGGACAAGCTTTGAATGTGGGGTAGTGATAGACTGATTGGCTGTCAATCAACTCATAACCAACCTGGTTTAAGACTAATAAATTTTTCAGCTATAACAACAGCTGCAGCAACATCTAGTGTGTTTTAGAGGGACTCTATTATGTATCTCAGTGGAGAACATTCTCACAACAATGAAAATACAATTTTTTTGAAATATTGAAAGAGTATAAGAGCGTGACTCCTAGTGCTAGATTCTATTTCTTCATGTACTGAATTGTCTCCATGGACTAATAAGTCAATGTGTATTATAACAGGGATCACCTTTGGTATACAATAATCTTAATCCCTAAATTTCTATCATAATTGTCTTAGATATTGATCAATAAACTCTCTTCACATTATTGCAATTTATTTTGCCTAAAAAAGCACTGCCCCAATCTATCAGTGTTTACATAGTTTATGCTATAGAGGCAGCTAAGTGACTCAGTGGATAGAATGCTGGGCCTGAAGTCATAACTGGGTTCAAACCCAGCCTCAGACATTTACTAACTGTGTTACCCTGGGTGAATCACTTAACCTTTGTCTGATTTTCCTCAACTATAAAATGAGGATAATAATAGCACCTACCTCCCAGGGCTCATTATGAGGATCAAGTGAAATAGTACTTATAAAAATGCTTAGTACAATGACTGGTATATAATAGGTGCTATATTAGTAGTAGTGATTGTTATTACCACTGTAAACACGTTTCCTGAAGTGTGTATCCAAGCTCTCTTTCTTGATACTTTGAAGCATAACAAAAGTCTAAATGATAGGATGCAACAAAGTGAGCCAAAGGGTCTACATAATCAACTGCTGAATAATCAGAGTTGATGCATTTCCATTTGTATATGCATTTCTATTTCTATTCACTATAGGAGTTTCTGGAGACCAGAAATTATACACTATGGGGAAAACTGGTTATGAAAGCAGCTCAAAAATAGTGCCTCTATTTTGCTATTAGTTGTCCCAACATTGGATATGAAACACCACCTGATTAAGTAGGCATATTTATAAATTTTGGAGAAAGTTGTCAATGGAAAGTGAAGGTTGTGTTTGGTCCTCTGTTTCATTCTTTTATTCCTTTGTTATTTCATTGTGACCTTCAGTAAATATTTAAGTGTCTACTATGTACAAGGCTAGCACTAGGATGCTAGGTACTGGTGATGAGAGTCATTTAATGTGGGCTTTTCTAGCATGTAACCAGGGTCATTTGAATAACCACTTCCTTCCAATACCTGAAACAGTGATTGGGGGCTCAGTACAAGTCAGTATTAATTTTGAGGTAATTATATTCTCGAATCATGGATATAGTATTTAAATATAGGATTTAGATCCTTTAAACTATGCTCTATCCAAATCTGATTCAAAGAGTTGAAATCTAAAAAACATGAACCAGTTAATGGAAAAAGTGACTGGAATAGACAGACCCCCAATGAAAGCATCTCTGTGTTTTATCATTTTTAATGAAATAAGGAGTAGCAGCGCTTTCCTCCTGCTCCCCTCTGAGAATCTGCATAGCAGCACAACAGTCAAGTTATTTCATGTGAAAAAGAATAGCCTGGCCTGCTGAGAAGACATAATTGTTTTGTCCTGAAAAGTCAATAAATAAAAATTATATTTCTCTAACCTCCAATTGTGATATTTTATGTTTATATCTTCTGAGTTAAGCATGAAAACAAGAAATTTTGAAAGACTAGCAAAGCAATTGTGTAATAAAGTTTAAAGACTTAAGCTTTATCTATTTTTCGAGTTTGTTAAAAGTGCCTAAAGAATTGACTTTCACTCTCTTCCCTGAATTTCATGTTTTACTTAAGTATATTTGTTATTTTAAAATGTATGGGTCTTACTTTTTAGGAATATCTAGAAAAATCGTCCTAATGTGGACTTAATGAACTCATAAGCAGTGCCAACTGTTAAACTAATTTTTTAGTCAATGGACCTGTTCCTTGTAGGGCAAAGCAAGAGGTTTCCTTAGGAAATGAAGGTTTGGAAGCCACAATTCTCTACATGTGAGAAGTGACTTGGGTAGGTTGTAAATGACTGAGAATCATACTGAGATCAAAGCCTGTCTTGGGGGAAAAATTGTTAGATAACAAGCATCTATTAAGTGATTATTCTAAGTACTACAGTAAAATGCAAAATAATTAGAAAATGAGCCCTACCTTCATGGAATTGATAATCTAGTTTAACCTGCAGAGAGTTGTTCCAAATCTAATATAGGGGCATTTCCTGGTTTCTAGGTTGAATTCTTAGAGTTTGTACAAAAAAAGTAGTTACTGTATGGAAAGCATGATTCTAGCTGCTGGAGAGGCAATGATGCAAAATTCTATATCCCCAGCCCTAAGCAGGACTGTTCTACTAGGGGGAATGCAACATATTCATAGATAAGTATAATACAAGAGACTAAGGGATGGGAATAAAAGAGAAGTCAGAACAAAGTGTTCTAGGAAAATTTCAGGAGGTCAACTGTGTTTTGGCTGGGAGAAACAGGACTGAACTAAGGTGCTGTCAGTGTGTTGGAGAGAAGGTTTTTGTTTTTTTTTTTATTGCTAGTCTCCTAGCTGTTGTTTCTTCTTCTCTCTAAAATCATCTTCCTTATGCCTGGGTCTGAGGTGCCATTCCTCTCACTACTATTCAGTAGATAGCTATGACTTAGAGGATAATCAGCCAGTCAACAAGCATTAACTCTGTACTTGCTCTGTGTCAGACACTGCTAGATGCTGGGAATGTAAATGATTAAGGCTGCTTGCCTTCAAGGAACTTCCCTTCTAAAATTTAGTTCCAACTTACTGTTCCCTTCAAGATCTCCATGTTCCAGTCACACAAGGGTTTTTTGTTCTTTGAATTTGCTGTTAAATCTCTTACCTATCACACATCCTATCAGCTTGAATAGTAGTAATGTGCTCTGTGCACATCAGTGACTATGTAAATACTTTTCTTTTGGGTTTCAGGTGCCCGCTCTTTCAAAATTCCTTCCCTGGTCCATCTCTAGTTTAAAGTAATCATTTTTTATCTTAGTAATTATTTTATAAAGTAATTATTTTTTATTTTACCTCAGATTTTTGCAGAAAACTCCGTTTGGCTTTCTCCTTTGCCCCCATCACATGTGACCTTGAATAATATTCATTTGTATATCTGTGTATTCTCTCTAGGAAATTGTAAGCTCCTATAGGGCAGGGACTCTATCTCTCTTTTCACAGCCCCTCCCCCTAATCTCTCTCCCTGTGTGTGTATGTGTGTGTGTGTGCGCTTGTGTGTGCGCTTGTGCGTGCCCAAGCGTGTATATTTTCATCTTGCCATTGTTGTATCTCCAGAGCCTAGAAGAATGCCTTCCATATATGTGCTTAATTAATGTATATTGAATTGATTCTGGGGGGAAAAATGCCTCAGTAATAGGAAAGAGACTCCTTTAATATTCTGACCAGTTGTAGATCCACTTACCATTTGTTGGCTGAGAACTCCAGAAGCAGCCACTGCCATTGCATCCACCACTGCCACTGCCGCCACTGCTGCTTCTACTGATTCAGTCACTCTTAAGGCCTGCTTCTGGTTTGCTGGGGCTAGGGCTATGCTGGAGCTGCCTCTGCTGGACTGAGCTCCTCTCTTGCCTAGATCTGACAGACCTTTCCTGCTGACTTTCTAAGTTGCCTTTGGTGAATGTGGGCTGAGAAGTCTGTAAACCACCACTGTCACCAGTGATTCAGTCCTCTGAGGCCTGCTCTGAGTTTGTTGGGGCTGGGTTTGCACTGATGTGGCCTTCCCTTGACTGTGTTCCTCCCTTAGCCTGATGTATAGCAGACCTTTCCTGTCAGCCCTAACAGGTTGTCCTGGGCTGGAAATTTGTTTCACTCTTTCTTTTTCTGGGTTCTGTTGCTCTAGAAATTGTTTACAGTCATTTTTAAGGGTATTTGGAGGGTCTTAGGGAAAAGCTCATATGAGTCCCTGCCTTTACTCCACCATCTTGACTCTGTCCTGACCTTGGCCTGATGGGGATTTTTTTTTAAAGACTGGATCAGAGAGGGAAGTATCCTAACCTGAAACTTTTTAGCTCCAGTATCTTTTAACCCATATCCAATAAAATACCTAATCAATAAGTTTGAGATAAATAGGCAGCTACAAAGTGTAGGATTTTCTGTCCTCTAGATTACTATTGGAATACAGCACATATTTGAATTAACAAATGTTTATGGATTATGGAATAAATATTTAATAAGTCCCTATTCTGTGCTAGTCACTGTTCTAGATGCTAGGGGAGTCAAAAGCAAAAATGTAACTGCTCTTCCTCTCATAGAGCTTGCATTCTGTGTTGAAAACAGGGCAAATCTAAGGACACGGCCCTATTTACTTCAGCAGAATTGATGTTTGGAAGTGGTAGATAACAGAAATGTTGAAATGTAAAGGGGAAATACTTTCATCTGAAAGTATAAAAGAAATATTTCACACCTTATAAAGGGCATAAGCCTTGAATAGCTCAATTACTCTTGACTGGTCAATGGAGGCAACAACTTGCCCAGGGGCACAAACTACTTTTTATACCTTATAAGACGTCACAGGAATCTGGGAAGCATGATTGGGTCGATCACAGTATGTAAAGGTTAGGTTTTTTACTAGGGACATCATAATTTGATCCAAAGAGATTGTCTAGCAGGAGATGAAAATTTTCCCCCATTTCCTGACTAAAGGTGATAACCCAAAGCCAAATCCCTAAGGCAGCTAATAGGAGCTTCTGCCAATCCTAGGTTAAGAGTCACCAATCTTGCTGAAAAAACATTTATATCACTCTAGCTGTAAAGAACATGGCAGCACTCCAACAGGGCAAGAGAAGGGAGCTAAAAGGAGTGGAGGGAATAAGCACCTACAAAATACCAGGCACTCTGCTAAGTACTTTCTACAAATATTTTCTTATTTTATTCTCAAAACAAGGTAAGTTTTATTATTGTTCCCATAGTTGAGGAAACTGAGGCAGGCAGAAGTCAAGTGACATGCCCAGGGTCACATGGCTAGTAAGAGTCACACAGGCCAGAAATGAGTTCAGGTTTTCCTAACTCCAGGCCCAGAATTTTATTTAGTTGAACAGAGCACTGTAACAGAAGCTGAGTCAGGTTTGGAGGTGATGTACACTACACCTGCCCAACACTATTAAGTGATTGTTCTAAATACTATGGTAATATGCAAAATAATTAGAAAATGTGTCCTGTCTTCAAGGAATTGATAATGTAGTTTAGCCTGCAGAGAATTGTTCCAAGTCGAATAGAGGGACATTCCCTGGTTTCTAGGTTGAGTTCTAGATGTTCGTACAAAAAGAAAAATATTGAGTAGCTACAGTATGGAAGGAATGATTCTAGCTTCTGGAGAGACAAAGATACAAAATTCTATATTCCCTGCCCTCAGTGAGACTAAATTCTAGTAGGGGTAATGCAGCATATTCATAGATGAGTGTAATACAAGGGACTGAGCCCTGCTTATTCCAATCAAGTGACCTAGCAGCCTTCATTGCCCAGCACAGCAGCAACTGAACCTGGTGAGAAGCCAGTTTCGCAGCTGAGTAAACTGGACTGGACCCAGTCCACCAGCGTGTTGTTGCCTCATCCAACTAAGATATCCCACACTTCAAGGAACAAGCCTAGCTGAGCTGATAGCCCTATGAAGACATTTTGACCTATCAGGAGCAAACCAGGAGAAGAGTGATTCTTTCATCACTGACACTGATGTCTTACTCTGCAGTGACCTTACTAAGGACTATTCCGAGAAAGAGAACATGAGACTTTGCTGTTCCAGAATTGTAAGTTACCTTAGCCACGTGTGTTTCACTACATGTGTGCCTTTCTACCATAAAACTTTAAGTTCAGGACCATTCTTCCCTCCAAAGACTCTTTGTGGCAAAGTGTGCCCCAGGTTTTTGTTTTGTTTTGTTTTTTGGCTTTTTGGAAATGCTTTGTAACTCCTTTAATTGAAATGCCATTTGAAGAAAAAATATTTTCTAAAAGCTAATTGAATCTACTGACTGATTATTAATGGGAAGAACACCAACTGGGGCTTATGAGCCACAGTATTAAAAAAATAATACACTATAAGAGTTACCCTTAGCAGATACCTCTCTGGTAATTCAACCTAGCATCTCCAGTCAATTGATATGCTATACACATAAGTATATTTAACACAATAATCTTTGTTATTAGGCATGTTTTCTTTTTCTTGAGCTAAGGCAGCTAATAGAAGAACTAGGAACCCAAATAGACTTAGCTATCTGTACAGATAAAAGAATTTAAAATGAAAAAAAAATAATATTAAGGCTAAGTCTAAGACCAGTCATTTAAAATAGAAGTAGACATAAGGAGAGAGTATATAATAAGAATAGTATTACATATGACAATATAAAAATGAAAAGGGCTTGAGACTGTCAAGGTCCAAAATAGAGATTCAACGTAAATGCTTACAATGCAACATTTCATAAAACCTTAAATTTGGAAGGAGCTTAAGATGTTATTTTGTCTCAAACTTCAGCTAATGCATGAATCTTCCATAATCTTGACCTCAGGTGACAAAGAAGTCACTGTTGTCTTTAGGAGGTCTACTTCATTTTGGGACAGCTCCAATTTTAAGGTTTTTTTTTTTTCTTTCTGTTATGTTGAAATGTGCCTCCTTTTCACTTCTCTCTAGCATGCTTAGTCTTGCCCTCAGAGGTCAGACATAGTGTTTCTAATCTCAAACCACATGGCAGCCTTCCAAATAACTGAATAGAAAAATTATTTCTCTCCTTTTCTTCAGATCAAATATTCCTATTTCCTGTGGCATGATTTTGAGCCCTCAAAAATATTTGTAGCAGCTCTTTTGGTAATAGCACAAAAAAAAGGAACTAAGGACACGTCTATCAATTCTGGAATGGCTGGACAAACTGTGGTATATGATGGCAATGAAATTATATTGTGCTATAAGAAATCATAAAAGGGACAGTGTCAGGGAAACCTGAAAGGGCATGTATAAATTGCAGTGTGGAGTGAATAGAACAAGGAGAGTAATTTGTACAATAACATTATAAAAACAAACAACTTTTAAAGACTTGACAGCACTGATCAATGCAATGACCAATTTTGATTCAGATAGTAAACATACTCCTTGTTACCTCATAATGAATGATATATTTGGGGTATAGAATGAGACATATTTTTTAGACATGACCAGTATGAGAACTTGTTTTGTTTGATGAGGCATATTTTTTATAAAGGTTTTGTTTTTCTTTTTTTTCAATGATAGGTAATGGATGAGTCAATATGCTAGTGGACTGGCTCCAATACAGTTTACTAGCTGTTAAACTGACTTCTCAGTAGAGGGAAGGAAAATAGATTTTTGTTAAATGAAAAAAAATAATTAAAAATAAAGGTGAAAAAATAAACTGGCTTTATAAGGTCTCAAGGTAGTATAGAATATAAGCAGCATAGTCAATTGGAGGATCTACTCTTCCACTGGATTTGCTGTCTCATTAAGGTGTATACTCCCTTCTCTCATGAAAAGCATAACCCATTCATGCTTGCTCAAAACCTAGGAATCATCATGGATTTCTCAATTTTTCTTACCCCTTATATCCAATCTGTTGCTAATGTCTGCTGATTTCACCTTTACAACATCTTGCAAATATACCTGTGATGCTGTTTGATACCCATTTTCCCATTTAATAGATTTCTTTACAAATGCATATTGTGGGTTAAATAATTTATTTTATCCATTCTTAGAGAAGACTGATTTTATAGGTTGTTGCTTTTCAAATATAATTCTATGTATAAGAGAAATATAATATTTAATAAATTTCAAGTGACCAAATGAGATTATAAAATATCTGCCATTTTGCCACAGTTAAAAACAAAAACAAATGGTGGGGACATCTTAGCATAGATAGTATAAACGGTATCTTAGGAAAGGACTGGTATGGATATATTCTTGAGGAATCTTCTGTTGCTAAACATCCTGTGTTTGTGGTCAGGCCAGAGAGGGACATTTTTCTGGGACTCTGACCTAAAGAAGAAAGCTTTATGAAAGTGCAAATTTCAACTATAGAGGTCTCCCATCTTCTGACAGCTACCTAAACTGCAATGGCATTTTACAAATGAAATATTAAAGCTCTTCTTTGCACTGCATTTCTTCCCACTACTTAACCATAATGCTAATGTACCAAATAGGAAGGAAGAATGATGCATTCATTTAGAAACTACTTTATACTGCTGATTAAAATCCTTATATAAAAGATTTTTAAAGTTATGTTGTGAGAAACTTACTTTTTGTAGCACCAAACTCTTAAAGGAAGCAGATCTATAAGAAATAATTTCATATCTAGTCCTGTTTTGTGATGTCTGCTAAGGGACAAATTAATCAGTATACACTGAAGGGAAAACTTACAGTAAGTAAATCAGGCAGATAGAAAAGAAATGTGATTGAAAAAAAGACAGTTTTGAGGTTTCATACAAACTAACTGAGATACACAGATGCACAGCTGTAGCAGCAAGCACCTTAGCATCCTGAGGATTGCTGTGAGCACGGGTTCTTAGATCTGCTTTTCTAAAGGAAAGCAATTCAAAATATGTTAACAATCTTGCTTTAATCAAATATATATCATTTACCTAGTTCAGGTGATAAAGGTCAGCACCCCAAACTTCAGAGAATACAAATAGAAGTTACAAGCAGACAAAAAATACAGAGAAACAGATCAGCAGACAGGCTTCCAGCTGTATGACCATTACATCCATACCTAGTTAGTTACCAGAGAGGGAAGCATCAATATCTGGGTTTTCAAAGCCGGGGGGGCTCAACAACTGCTCAGATTCTTATCTGGTCAAATCACACAATTCTTCTCAAAGTGAGCCCCAAAACAAAACCTCACAACAGGGTATATATAGCCTTCTCCTGGGTCAGAGAATGTCACAACTCTCTTGACCCACTGCCCAATCACAAAGTAACAAGGTGTGGGCATTCCTGAAAAACAAGCCTCCTGCCACAGGCTCCATGTGACCACATTCAGTCTATCAGGAGACAGAGTATATTTTCAAATCAGGGAAGGTCCTCAGATTCACTTAAGCCTATCAAAAAGGGCCTAGGGGTAGGGAAGATCTTCAGATTTCCATTCCCATAACAACAATTTCATATTTTAGTTCAGGTCAACATGGCAATGAAGCCCCTCACCCCCCTCAATATATTTTAAGTAGCTAGTTAATGGTCACATGATTGAAAAAAAAAGATTAAGAGCTGAGGTTAATCCACTTATGAGCATGTTTTGATACAAATCTGTAGCATTTCTGTAACTCTGAAAAAGTTTCAGAGGTGTCTAAATGTCTAGATTCAGAGAAAACAATTAATATTGAATATATCCTGTCCTCTGAAACTTCCCTTTTCAGGGGTATGATTATCTTTCTAATCCTCTCTTGCCCTTATTTTACAGTCTTACAGTCATCCTCAAGTCTCCCTTACCTCTCATTGTCAATCATTTACTAAGTCTTGTTGAATCCATCTATATAATATCTCTCTCATTCCTTTCTTTGCATTTATAGAACTACTACCTTAGTTCAGGGAGTAATCACCTCTTGATTGAATTATTATTATAGCTTCCTAATCAGATTCATGATTACAATCTTTCTTCTGTCTAATTCATACCAAATCCTTCATAAGAGCTACCCAGATAGTCTTCCTAAAGAAGAGATCTGACCATGTCACTCCCCTATTCAAGAATCTTTAGTGATTGACTCCTTATTGATGCTTGACTAAAATATGAACTCCTTCACATGCGCGCACACACACACACACACGCACACACTACTATATATACATATACATTTATTGCATATATATATTATGTATATATGTGTACACATGCAAATATATGTGTGTATGTATATATATGTGTGTGTGTGTATAATATATGGGTGTGTGTGAATGTGCATCTGTGTGTATACACACTGTATATAAAAAGCCCTTCATAATGTGGTTCTAGTCACCTCTCTAGTTGTATTTCATGATACTCATCTTCTTTCTTTCTAGTTTATACCCAAACTACCTTCCTTGCTATTCCCTTGTTTATTCCTATTCCAGTCTCTCTTTTTATATTGACCATTTTCCTGTGTGTATAGTGTACCTTTTCTCACTTCTACTTTCTAGAATCTGTGGTTCTGTCAAACTTCAGATACTTTGACACTTCCTATAGCAAACCTTTCCTGATTGTTAGTACTCTCTTCAAATTTTCTTGCGTTTATTTGCTTTACATTTTTTTTAACATTTTTAAATTTTATTTTTTCAATTACATCAAAAAGTTGATGTAGTCTGAATACTTTGATCTTCATTCAGACTACATCAATTCTTTCTCTGGAGGTGGATAGCATTTTTCATCATAAGTTCTTTGGAATTATCTTGGATTATTGTATTGCTGAGAATAATTAAGTCATTGACAGCCGATATTTCTGTTACTGTGAACAGTGTTCTGGTTTTGCTAACTTCACTTTGCATCAGTACAAATAAATCTTTCCAGGTTTTTCTGAGAGCATCCTGCTTGTTTTGTTTTATTTCTATCACAACCAAAAGCCACAACTTGTTCAACCATTCTCCAGTTGCTGGGGGATTCCATCAATTTCCAGTTGTTTGTCACCACAAAAAGAACTGCTATAAATATTTTTTAACAAATAGGTCCTTTTTCCTTTAAAAAACTTCTCTTTTGTATATAGCCCTAGTAATAGTATTACTGGGTCAAAGGGTATGCACATTTAAAAGCCCTTTGGACATAATTCCAAATTGTTCTCCAGAATGGTTGAACCAGTTCATAACTAAACCAATAGTATGTAAGTGTCCCAGTATTTCCACATCCCTTCCAATAATTGTTGTTTTCCTTTCCCATCATATTAGTCAATTTGATAGGTGTGAGATGGCACCTCAGAGTTGTTTTATTTTGCATTTCTCTAATCAATATTGATTTAGAGCATTTTTCATAGATAGCTTTGATTTCTTCTGAAAAATACTTGTTCATATCTTTTGACCATTTATCAATTGAGTAGTGACATTTTTTATAAATTTTTACTGATTTCCCTATGTATTTGAGAAGAGGCCTTTATCAGGGACACTCCTATAAAATCTTCCTCCATCTAAGTTTTCTGTTTTCCTTCTAATCTTGAATACATTGGTTTTGTTTGTGCAAAAACTTGTTAAAATCTTCTCCTATACATAGATCTGATAGGTAAGATAGTCTAATCTTCCATGATTTACTTATGATATTACCCTTTATGTCTAAATCATAGAAGCATTTTTACCTAATATTGGTATATGGTGTAAGATATTGGTCTATATTTAGTTTCTGTCAAACTGCTTTTTAGTTTCCCTAGTAATTTTTGTCAGATATTGAGTTCTTGTTCCATAAGTTTGGATCTTAGGGTTTATCAAATACTAGATTGCTATCATTATTTATTATTGTGTTTTGTGCACCTAATCTCTTTGTCTGATTGTAAGGGCCCTTTAAGACTTTACCCAAACTCTGAGAACTCATGGAGAACTCAGGCAAATGACAGGGCAATTCAGGCTGGGTCCAAGAGGCACCTGACCATATGTTCTGTCCTGTTACACAGGTTCTAGGATTGCAGGGTATTGAGCATGCACTGCTAACAGGAGAGCACTCCCCTCCATGAGGAGCCTGTTGCTGAGGCACATGAGGGAGCAGAGTTGGGAAAAGGGGATAAAGGAGGGAGGCGAGGTGAACAAGAAGAGGGAAAAGGGGAAGAGGAGGATGTTCTAAACGAGGAGAAGAATAAACGACGAGCTATACACTACTCCTTGGTGCCAGACTCCTTTGTCTATTCCTGAGGAGCAGGAACTCTCTGAAGGGTTCGTGGAGGCGACCAGGGTCACAGCAGGTGACCAGAGAGGTACCGATCGAGGAAGTGAACAGAAAGGTATCTATAAGTGCTATCTCGGTACAGCGGGATCCGTACATCTCATCAACCATTATATTTCTTAGCCAAGATTAGATTGTTTTGATGATTACCACTATGTAATACAGTTTTGATATCTGGTATTACTAAAATACCTTCTTTCTCACTTTTCCCCCGAATTAATTATTCCCTTGATATTCTTGACATTTTGTTTTTTTCAGATGAATTTATGTTATCCTTTCTTCTAGCACTATAAACTAATTTTTTTTCTAGTTTGATTGGTTTGGCACTGAAAAAGTAAATTAATTTAGGTAGAGTTATGATTTTTATTATTTTGACTTAGTCTACCCATAAGTAACAATACTTCCCCAATTGTTTAGATCTGACTTCATTTGTGTGAAAAGTGATTTGTTATTGTGCTCATTTAGTTCCTGGGTTTGTCTTGACAGGTAGACTTCCAAGTATTTTATATTGTCTTCAGTTATATTAAATGGAATTTCTCTGTCTCTTCTCCCTGGACTTTATTGTTAATATATAGAAATGCTGATGATTTAACTGTCTTTATTTTATATCCTGCAACTTTACTGAACTTGTGATTCCTTCTTTTTTTTTTTAAAGCAATTGGGGTTAAGTAACTTGCTCAAGGTTACACGGCTAGTCATTATTTATGTGTGGGTGCTCATTTTCTGAGGCCGGATTCGATCCCAGGTCATCCCAACTCCAAGGCCAGCGCTCTTACTCTCTGTACCACCAAGCCGCCCCAAACTTGTGATTATTTCAACTAGTTTTTTGTTGATTCTCTAGGATTTTCTAAGTATACCATCATATCATCTACAAAGAGTAATAATAGTTTCATTTCCTCACTGCTGATTCCAATTCCTTTCTTTTCTCTTTCTTCTCTTATTGCTATAGCTAACATTTCTAGTATGATATTGAATAATGATAGTGATAATGGGCATCCTTGCTATACCTTTGATCTTAGTGGGAAGGCTTCTAACTTATCCCCATTACAGATAATGCATGCTGATGGTCTTAGATAGATATTTATCATTTTAAGGAAAGTTCCATTTATTCCTATGCTTTCCAGTTTTTTTTTTAAATAGGAATGAGTGCTGTATTTTGTCAAAAGCTTTTATTGCTTCTGTTGAGAGAATTATATTATTTTCCCTTTGTTTTTTTTTACACACACAGATATTCTTTTCTTGCTAGTATTTTATTTACACTTTTTCATTGGTATTCATTAGAGAAGTTTATCTATAGTTTTCTTTCTCTTCCTGATTTAGTTGTCAATACTGTATTTGTATCATAAAATGAATTTGGTAGAACTCCTTTGCCTATTTTCCCCAATAGTTTATATAGTATTGGAATTAATTGGTCTTTGAATGTTTAGTAGAATTCACTTGTGAATCCATCTAATCCTTGGGATTTTTTCCTAGGGAACTCATTTTTATCTTGTTAATTTTTTTTTATTACACAGTGCAATTTAAGTATTCTATTTCCTCTTCTGTTGATCTGGGAAATTTTTATTTTTGTAAATATTTATCATTTTACTTAGGTGGTCAGATTTAGTGGCATATTTATTGGCATCTTTTTTTTTTAAAGCAATTGGGGTTAAGTAACTTGCTCGGCCAGTCATTATTTATGTGTGAGTGCTCATTTTCTGAGGCCAGCACTGATCCCAGCTCATCTCAACTCTGGGGCTGGCACTCTTACTCACTGCGCCACCTAGCTGCCCCTTTAGGGCAATTGGGGTTAAGTAACTTGCCCAAGGTAACACGGCTAGGTTTTTGTTTGTGTGGATTAAGTGTCAGAGGCCGGCTCAGAACTCAGGTCCTTCTGACTCCAGGGCCGGCGCTCTATTCACTGCGCCACCTAGCCGCCCCTCATGTTTACTTTTTTATGCTTCTCTTGGGTCTTATATTTAAAAGTCACTTTTTCTCTTCAATCCTGGTCTTTTCATCAGGGATGCTTGAAAGTCCTCTATTTCATTGAATATCAATTTTCCCCTTGAAGGGTTATACTTAGTTTTTCTGGATAGATTATTCTTCATAATTCTTGTCCCTTTGCCTTCCAGAATATCACATTCTAAGCCCTATGATCCTTAAAGTAGAATCTACTAAATTTTGTGTTGTATTGACTATGGCTTCATGATATTTGAATTGTTTCTTACTGGCTACTTGACAATAGTTTCTCCTTGACCTGGGAGCCATGGAGTTTGGCTATAGTATTCCTGTGAGTTTTAATTTCGGGATCTCTTTCATGGGGTAATCAGTGGATTCTTTAATTTTCTATTTTACCTTTTGGTTTTAGCATATCAGTTCAGTTTTCTTTGATAATTTCTTGAAAGATGATGTCTATGCTCATTTTGATCACAGCTTTCTGGTAGTCCAATAATTCTTAAATTTTCTCTCCTTGATTTGTTTTCGAGGTCAGTTATTTTTTTCCAATGAGATATATTGCATTTTCTTCTTTTTTCATTTTTGACTTTAATTTACTGTTTCTTGATATCTCATTGAGTCATTAGCTTCTACTCACTCTATTCTAGTTTTTTTTAAACAAATGCTTTATTAACTTCTGTTTTACATCATTCATTTCCACCAGATTTTGAGTTACGATCATTTCCCCCATTATTCCCCTACCCAACCTCCCAGAATAGCAGTCCCACAAGATATCGCTTCCTCCAATCTGCTCTCTTCCATACCTTTTCCCATACCCCATCGACTTTTCCATTAGAGGAAGGTGAATCTTTGTGTCCCAATGCCTGCGTATCTTATCTCCCTATTACAAGCAAAAGAGTATTAATAATAGTATTTATATATATTTGAAACATTTAATGTTACGACCTCGAATTTCAGATCCATTTCCTTCTTCCCTTGTCACCCATTCCCTCTGGGGAGATAAGTAATTCAGTATATGTTGTACATGTCTAGCTATGCAAAACATTATCATAGTAGATATATTGTACAAGGCTGCTTATAATTCCCTCCCACTCATCCCACCCCCCACCTGGTCCATTCCCTACATGATCCTGTCCCTCTTCTATAGTGGGTACTTCCAACCTCCCCTCCCCCCAAGGATGCCCACCCATCCATCATCCCTCCTCTCATCCCCCTTCCCCCTATTCTGCTGCAGGTTGAGATATCCCATTTAGTATGTATGTCATTCTCTCCCTGAACCAAATTCAATGAGAATGTGGTTTTGCCTTTTTTGCCTTCCTATTCTCCCCCTCCCTTGCCACCACTTCCCCTTGCTTCTTCTACATGAGATAGTTTACCCTACCCTGTCTCTCCCCATCTCCTCTTGCCACTTTCCTCTCTCACCTCATAATTTCATCCCTTGAGTATTCTCCCTTCCCAACAGATTCAACCTATGCCCTCTATCCATATATAACTGTAACCATATACACACACATTCACATATGTATTCATATGACCACACCCCTTCTTCCATTATTTTCATAGTGAGAAAGATATCATCAGTCACAGTTATTGCTTTTCCATATAGGAATGTAAATAGTTCAACTTTGATAAGTTCCTTTTGATTTCTTTTCCTGATTACCTTCTCAGGCATCTCTTCCTTCTTGTGTCTGGATGTCAAATTTTCTATTCAATTCTGGTTTTTTCCTCAAGAATGCTTGAAAGTCCTCTATTCCACTGAATGACCATATTTTCCTCTGAAACAAAATACTCAGTTTTGCTGGGTAGGTGACCCTTGGGTTCATTCCCAGTTCTTTTGCCCTCTGGAATATCATATTCCATGCCCTTCAATCCCTCAGTGTAGAAGCTGCCAGGTCCTGGGCTATTCTGTTTGTGTTTCCACACTATTGAAATTGTTTCTTCCTGGCTGCTTGTAGTATTTTCTCCTTGATCTGGTGATTCTGGAACCTGGCTATAATATTTCTGGGAGTTTTCTTTTGGGGATCTTTTTCAGGAGGTGATCGGTGGATTCTTTCAACCTCTATTTTGCCCTCTGGATCTAAAACATCAGGGCAGTTTTCCTTGAGAATTTCTTGAAGAGTGATTTCTAGGTTCTTTCTTTGATCATGGCTTTCAGGTAGTCCAAAAATTTTTCAATTGTCTCTCCTGGATCTATTTTCCGGGTCAATGGTTTTTCCCATGAGATATTTCACATTGCCTTCTAATCTTTCATTTGTTTGGATCTGCTTAACAGCATCTTGATTTCTCATAAAGTCATTAGCTTCCATTTGCTCCAGTCTAACTTTGAAGGAATGAATCTCCTCAGTGAACTTTTGAGATTCTTTTTCCATCTGGCAAATTCGACTTTTTAAGGCATTCTTCTCCTCATTGCCCTTTGGGCCTCCTTTGCCATTTGAGTTAGTCTATTTTTTAAGGTGTTGTTTTCCTCAGTCAGGCTGTTGACCCTCATTTCATACTTTTCCTGCATCCTTCTCATTTCTCTTTCCAATTTTCCCTTCACTTCTCTTATTTGATTTTTAAAGTCCTTCTTAAGGTCCCCTATGGCCTGCAACCCCCTCATGTTTTCCCCTGGGGCTTTTGGAGCAGGACTTCTGACCTCACAGTCCTTTTCCCGCTCTATGCCCCAAAATAGGAGTCTAGGGTTGCATTTTTCTGTTTCCTTTGCCTTGGCATGTTGCCACTTAATTGCTTGACTTTTGGGCTTGTTGCCACAGTATGGCTTTAAGGCCAGATAGAGGAATTTTCGTCCCGAACGTGTGGGGGGCAACTTCCGTTTCTGGCAAGCTGTAAACCCACCCACGACTTCCACCCTAGATCACAATCCAGATCCAGGGAGGTTAAAGCAAGAGCGATTACCCCCCAAGACTGATCGCTGGATCTCCCTACAGTTTGCAGGCCGGGAGCTGGAGCTGCCTCTGAAAACTACAAAATGGCATGTCTCCTCAGTGGCTTCTAGCCCCCAAGGGGAGGGAGCCAACGCATTCCCCAAATACTGGTCCCAAAGTCCATAGGACACTAACCTCTTACTTTGTCCTAGGCATGTCTGTGTTGATAATTCTGGAGTCACCACAGCTCCTGGTGTTCTGGGGTCTCTCCAGCTGGCTGCTGGCCCTGCTGCCCTGGGGCTAAAGCTTGGCTCAAGCAGACCTGGGCTTGGCTCGGCTCCCCACCGCTGGTCCTTCCTGTAGGGCTGCTGGGGTGTCCTCAGCGGGAGGTTAGCTTCTCTGTATCGTTCTGTGGGTGCTGGGGCTCCAGAGGTTGTTCAGAGTCCCCTTTTACATAGTTTTGGGGGAATCTGGGGGCAGAGTGGCTTGGACTAGCTGTTTCTACTCTGCCATCTTGGCTCCGCCCCTCTATTCTAGTTTTTAAGGAATTATTTTCTTCGGTGAACTTTTGTTCCTCTTTTTCTTATATTTCTAATGTGTTCATTTTCCTCATAGAAAATAAATTCCTTGAAGCCAGTGACTAGTAATATTCCATTACATTCTTTTACTACAATTTATTTAGCCATTCCTTAGTCACTGGACATCTACTTTGTTTCCAATTCTTTTCTAGCATAAAAAGTGTTTTTTTCTGTGATTTTTTTTGATGTATATGTTTTTTGTCTTTTGTGTGTGTGTGTGTTTGTGTGTGTGTGTGTGTGTGTCTTTCCACTCCTTAAGATATATGCCCAGCAGTGGAATCTTTGGATAAAAAAGAATACGGATGTTTATTCATTTTCTTAGTAAAATTCCAAAAAATTTTTCATAATGGTTGTACCAATTCATTGCTCTACCACTAGTATATTCATCTTAATACACCAGTGTATGAGCCTATCTTTCTACATCCCCTTCAGCACTGACTTCCCATATTTTGTCCTATTTGACAATTTTCTTCATGTCATATAAAGCTTCACAAGTATTTATTACTGACTTTTTCCTTGAATATTTTCTTCCTTTATTTTCTTGTCATCTCTATCAGTATTTTTTCCTATGGTATATGTATGACTTCCTGTGTATTAAACTTAGATAAATATTATAAGCTTTTTCCTTTACCTCCATCATCAATTTCAGACCTTTTGATCAGACATTCAAGACCCCAGGCATATTTTTGCTAGTACTCATTATGTGTATGCCATTCCTGTCGTCATTCTTATATAAGAACACAATTCTTATATTTTTGTACATTATTCAGAAATTCAAATCCCATTCTCAGGCACAATTTTACTAACTAGGTGTTCACTTCACAAATCTTATTACAGTTTCTGAATCCACTGCTGGATTCTTGGATCACCTGGTGACAGTAACAACAACAACAAAAAAAAACCCAAACCACCAAAATAACAGTCCCCCTCCCAACACTGATGCCCTAAGGTCTTCAGTTTTTTGCCTGGTACTTAATAGAACTTAGCAATGTTTCCTAGGTGCCTTCTTACAATGTCATTTGCCCCCATTTGAAGCAGAAAGAATGAGTAGTGAGTGGTCTTAAGGTTTTGCAAATCTCAAAAGACTATATTCTACATCCTGGGAACATACCTTGGAGAAAATATCAGACATTGTTCAGATGACGTCAGGACATGGTTATTCTGAACCCGTTTACAAGGGTTCATCTCTTCTTTTGCATTTTCATCCCTACTGCTTAGCATACTGCTTGGGAGATTTTATACACACACACACACAAATATATGTGTATGTATATGTATACATTCTTGTGTGTACGTATGTATGTATATATGCATATACATTTATGCACATATATGTCTGTGTAAGTGGATATAAATGCATATATCAACATTTATTAAACATACCTGCATATGTTTAATAAATGCTTATTGATTGATTCCTGTCACCATTATTTGATGGTTTTTCTTACAGTGACTGTACATCATTTGTTAGAGAGAATGAAGCTATTTCTTCCTTAGAGAGGAAAGCTCTGCATTGTGGGAGAAATATTTTGTCTCTTATACACAACCAAATGTTCTGTGGTTCTTCTATGAGATGGATGGAATTATACCTTATACATCCTTGTGTCCCTCTCAGGCCTAGCATAGTTCCCCTGTACATATTCGTCAAATAAATGTTTAACAAATGAGCATACACATTGTTTTCCAACTGTTGTGCAATCAAAGAATTCCTCCTGTATAGAAGTAGATATTCCCTATGTGCCTGATTCCTTTCTTTGTTTCTTTGTTTAATGTCTCTGGATCATTATGTCTCCAACTCTTTGACTTATGATGAACTTTTAAAAAAAAAGCTTAAAGCACATATTAAAATGATTGAGACAGCTTGACAATCCATTATGAAATGAATAGTACCAGAGAAATTTCTTTGCAAATCATTTAGGATGAATTAATAGGTAAGCTTGAAAAATAAATACACCCAGACATACAATTCTACTTTAACAGAAAATATATGCTGTATGTTATTTTTGAGGAGCACTGGAGCTAATGGCTCCCCATAAATAATATAGTATGTGAAGTAATGCGTAAATTGAAACTTCAGTGTCCAAGGACTGCCTTGAGTCAAGTTTATGTCCAGTTAATGAATGCCAGAGGCAGACATAATTGCTTATTAGTGAATATGCTGAACACTAGCTCAGAATTAATGTTAGGTATAGAGCAATAAAACTAATGAAATTTTGGCTGTTCAGATTTCAGAATATTTAGGGGTCATACCAGCTCTTACGTGCTAGTTAAATGACTTAGAAATCTAATTGTCAGAATTTTTTGAAACTTTCCAAAAGTATACATTGCACAACATTTTCTAGTTGATAAACCATTTGCTTGTTTAAAACAACAACAACAAAAAAGGTATTTTAAGGCTAAATTTCCTCTTGCAGATAGTTGATTGATGATATTGCCAGGATGACAATACACAGTTCTCTCAGTTGTTTGCCTATTGGAGAGTAGCAGAGAGCATGGAAATCAAAGAGAAAAGAATGAAAAGGCCTATATGCTGCAATAAAAGCTTAATTGAGATGATAATGTAAAATAATGCTGGGTTCAGAGACAATTTCTGAATTCAGTGTCTTAGAGATTTCATAATCATTGGTGCTACTGAAATCTAAGATATGATGACAGTCCCTCTAGGAGAGAAAGTGAAAGGAAGATTTACATTGTGGAGTCAATCAATTAACAAGCATTTAATAAATGCTTCCTATATGCCTGTCATTGTGTGAGGGACTGAGAAGTGATAACTTAGGGGGTATTTGAAAGAACATCTATCTCTCTGTCTTTCTGTCTGTCTATCTGTCTATCTATCTATCTATCTATCCATCCATCCATCCATCCATCCATCCATCTATCCATCTATCCTATTTATATATCAGATTTCCCTGGCATGAAGAGAGGGATGGGGCACAGAGGAAGACTGTGAGTCAGGTACTTAATTCCTTAAGAAAAGAGCAAGGGAAATTATAGGAGCCTGTTAGCTCTCACCCATGTCAGGCTATGTACCAATTAGCACCCAATCTCCTAGCTTCTGTTGCACTTGGCATGTGTTTATGCTTGGTCTTTCCAACTACATTGTAAGATTCCCAAAGGCAAAAATAGCTACTTAGTTATTATTTATATATTTAGTATTTGATGGGCAGCTACATGGGACAGTGGGTGGAATGCTGAGTCTAGAGTCAAGAAGACTCATCTTCTTGAGTTAAAAAATGGTCTCAGACACTAGCAGTGTGGCCCTGGGCAAGTCACTTAACCATGTTGGTCTCATTTTTCTTATCTATAAAACGAGCTAGAGAAGGAAACAGTAAATGACTCCAGTATCTTTGCCAAGATGGGGTCATGAAGAGTTGGACATGACTGAAAAACAACTGAGGGGCGGCTAGGTGGTGCAGTGAGTAAGAGCACCAGCCTGGGAGTTGGGATGACCTGGGATCGAATCCAGCCTCAGAAAATGAGCACCCACACATAAATCATGACTAGCCGTGTAACCCTGAGCAAGTTACTTAACCCTAATTGGGGGTTTAAGAAAACTTAAAAAAAAAACAACAACTGAACATTTAGTATTAATATAGTTAGTATTTATTTTTATATGCTACCTCTGATGTGAGAGCTTGTTGAGCCCTTTTTAGGGCTGCTTATCCTCATTTGGTGTCCAGCTGTCACTTAGCTCTCACCTGTGACTCTAAGAAGCTGTAGTATGTGTTGTGACCACATCCCAATAATACTACCTTAGAAGACTAGCTAAACCAGAGTGAGGGTAAGCAAAAGGATCTAAAACCCATTGGTGAGTTAGGGGGATGTCTAACCCATGTATGTGAAGACTTCCCCTGATGGAATGGGCAGATGAGAACAGTTTGTTTTAACGGCCATGAAGGTGGCTGAAGCAGGTTCCGTGGAGTGCCTAGAGCTTGTTCAGACATCAAGGGTGCCAAGATCAACCACTGCTTTCTGGGCATTTCCAGTTATCCTGCCATGTGTCCTGCTACTAACTTTGTTGATTCTGGAAGAAAGAGTGAGGCTGAAAACTTTGTGCAATTTTGCCTCACTTAAATCTAATTCATCCACAAGTCAAGACATCACCTATGATGACATTGATCCTCTTCAGAAATGAAGGACAAACAACCATATAGTGCTTTAAGGTTTGCAAAATGATCTATTTTATTTCATTTGATCCTGTAATGGTAATGGGGTTTTGAAGATCTTCCCTATTCCTTGATAAGCCTAGGTGAATTTGAGAACCTTCCCTGATTTGAAAATATAATCTGCCCCCAATAGGCTAAATGTGGTCACATGGAGCCTATGGACACCCACACCTAGTTACTTTGTGATTGGGCAGTGGTTCAAGAGGGTTGTGATGTTCTCTGACCCTGGAGAAGGCCATATATATATATATATATATATACGCACTGTGAAGTGCGGTTTGCTTTGGGGCTTATGGGCAGTCATTGAGCCCCCTGGCTTTGAAAATCCAGATGTTGGTACTTTTCTCTCTGGTAACTAATTTTATGTATCTGATGGTCAGACAGCTAGAAGCCCTGTCTCTTGGTATGATGAATTGTGTTATTTTCTCTGTCTATATTTTTGTCTGCTTATAACTTCTGTTTGTATTCTCGGAAGTTCAGGATGTTGACTTTCCACCCTGAACTAGGTAAATGATGTATGTTTGACAAAAGTAAGATTGTTAACATTTTTTTAGTTGCTTTCCTTTAGAAAAGCAGACCAAAGAACCTGTGGTAGCAGCCATCCTGGGTATGCTAGGGTTTTTGTTGCTACAGACCCTCACAACAGTCTTGAGAGATGGGTGCTAATATCTCCATTTTCTTTTACAGATGAGTTAACTGAGGCAGATCTGGGTTAAGATCTGCTTGCTCAGGTTTACAAAACTAGTAAGTGCCTGAGGCAAATTTGAACTAAGGTCTTCCTAATTTTGAATATATTACTGTATCCATTCTGCCATCTAGTTGCCTAAGAAAACAAAAGCGTGACCCATATTTCTTTATCTTTCCTATAGTGCCTTTTGTAGTGCAGTTTTCCCTAACTTCCTTCAAGACAGCTTCAGTCCTATCTTCTGCAGGAGATTTTCCTTATCCTCTCCTATTTCCTCCTTTTCACTGTTGCCCCACTGTCCATGTTTTCACTTTGAGATTATCTTCCTCATCTTGCATGAATATATTTATTTGCATTTTGTCTCCCCTATTTATATGAAAGCTCCTTGAGGGCAGGGAGCATTTTAAAAAATCTTTCTTTGTAACTCCATCACCTAATAGTATGAGACACATTAAATATTTAATAATTACTTGTTGACTGAGGAATTCATTAACTCATCCTTTGCAATCACTTCCTAAGGTGTTAAAGATAGGCAGTGGTTTACCATCTTATCTATCCTGAAATGACTGTATTTTTTTTTAACAGAGGATCCCTTAAATATTTTTAAAAATAAGGATTAGATTTTCTATTAGTGGAATTTTAGCAGCCTGGAAAAGAGAGTTTAGAGATGAGTGTAGGGTGTCTTAGAATATAGAATCTTAGTGTAGGAAAGAACACCAAAGATTTAGTCCAGGGATTCTTGGATTTTCGCCTCTGTGGTGGTGGTGGTGGTAGTGGTGTGTGTGTGTGTGTGTGTTTGTGTGTGTGTGTGTGTGTGTGTGTGTGTGTATACCACTTCTCAGAAAAATATTTTCAAGTGTATAAAATAAAATACATGCCATTACAAAGAAACAAATTATGTTAAAAGTTTTGGAACTATTTTTAAAAATCAAGCTTATGGACCCATGGTAAGAACCCCTGTTCTTGATGACCCTTATAAAATGTAAGTTATTATTATTAAAGGTATAAAAAGTAGGAATGATGGAAAACTTTGTCTAAGGAAGCCTCTGAAAGTATAACTCATTCTTTTGAAACTTTAAGTAGTACAATTATTATTTACTTCTAATTTACTTATGATGAGATAAAGTGACTTATCCACTGACATACCATTTAGGTCACTTCTTATATATAACATTAGGTCTTAGTATGAATTTTACTTTTTAATTTCCACCTGCTTGCACCTGGTCAAGAAGCAAAGTAGTATAGGTGTGTTACAGGAAGTACAAGAAAACAAAAACAAATTATAATTCTTGGCAAATTTAGTGAAATGTGAAAAATAGGCATGTGACAAATCCACATTTTTCAATTGAGTAGGCAGAGTAATTATTGTTGAGAGAGAGAGAAAGAGAAAGTGAGATTCGGGAAAGAAAAGAGGGAAGGGGGGAGAGAGAGAGAAAGAGAGAAGAAACTTTGTATGAAAAAATGAACTTTTCCCATATCATATTTCCCCCCTGCATTCTCCATTTATGGTATCCTGAAATAATTTAATTCTTCTGTTTTTAGCTTTTCATGTCTTAAAAAATCTTTTTAATTTACATATTTTTTCATTTACTCACATTGTAATTGTTTGTTTTTATATGTTAATTTCCATGTTCTTACCTTTATTGTTGTCATTGAGACTATAGCTAACAGTGTTATCTTTGGAATTATACAGAAAATTTAAAAAGTTAATAGCAACATCATATTAAAGTAGAATTACATTTCAATTATTTGTCCTCAGAATAGTGAAAAACTAGATGGCAAAATGGAACTATATTTGAGTTTAAGGGAAATGAAAAAAAAGCATAAACATCTTAAGTCTCTTTACATATTTTGACACAAACTATACAATGTAATGAAGTAACAGTAAAATTTTTCTAAAGTGACATATATTTCCATTTCTTGAGATCAGTATATACTTTGCAATATATTGTAATATATAAACACTGAAACAAAATATTCATTTGTTATACCTCCTTGAAAATATTTACTGTTAAATTATTTTAACTTACCAAGATTCCAGTGTTTCATTCAGGTTTGATATAATATTGTTGCAAATATTATCCAGCCACAAAAGTTATTGATACTGATTGGTTAGATGAATAAATAATCCCTGACAAATCTTATGAATCCTAAACAGATTTCCTCCTATTCATCTTAATTTTGCCCTGGTTCAAATAGGTATTTGTTGTTGTTGTTGTAAACTAAAAATTGTATGCCATAAATACTACAGTTTCAGTCCTTGGTATCATAGAAAGAATTGTGAATCAGAGGCCAGAGAAACTGGATTCTAATCCTAGCTCTGCCATTTCCTAAATATGTGACCTTAAGTGAGTAATTTAACTTGTTTTCCAATTTGTAATCTGAGGGTGTTGAACTAGAACTTTAATATCTCCTGTATCTCTAAATCTATGATTCATTTATTATAGATAAAATAGCTATTATAGTTCTTACTGACTTTTTTTTTTTAATTTGAGAAGCCTCAGTATCAGAGTGAAAGATATTTCTTTTGGCTTTTGATCATGTAAATACTCCTGTGTTGATCGTTTTGGTGTTCTTTAGAGTACTGGCTCATTGAAAAGAGTGAACTACATAGAGGAGGGAAGTGGGAGAGGATAATGGAACATTCAGCTTTCACATAAATGTTGTGTGTAGGTGTGCTCTAGGAGAAATCCTCATTGTGTTTCCTTGACCAGCTATGAATTCACCTTGAGTTCCAAAAAATGAGAAACTAGATTCAAATGCTGCTTTTGACCATTTTACTATCTGTGTAAGCTTGGATAAGTCACTTCTCTTACTCATCTGTAAAATGAGAAGCTTAAATTATATCGGCTCTGAGGTTCCTTGCAGCTTTAAGTATATGATCCCAGGAGAAGATGAGGCTATGTGATAACTGAAGGTCATGGCTAATTCACATGTACCTGATCTATGTGGCCTTGAGATTAGCCTTTAAAAGAGTCATTAGACAGACAGAAAAGAGTGACATGCAGACATAAATGTCAGTCCCTGAAAGAATGCCTATATATGCATCCTCATTTCACTTCCTCATGAAAGGAAGGACTCGGCAGACCTCGAGACATACATATGTCTCTTAGGAGCTGGTAGCAGCAGCAATGGTGACACATATAGTGATTGTCTCCTGGTAAACTATAAGGAAACCAAAACTAGGACAAGGCAGAGACACAAACTTGCAACAGGGAAGTGATGGGAAAGTTCCTAGACAAATGAATGATTTCTAGACCAAAGTGAGGATCAATGAGGTGCCTTTGCCTGTCACCATGAGTTAAGGGACTATGTTAAGTCCAAAGGGAAAGTGGGGCATAGCAGAGGGGAAGGAAGTTATTTGATTCCTTGAGTTTCTAGCAACCCCAAGTCCTTTTATCTTGCTGGCTGCTTTGGGGTTGGGGTTGAGAGTAGCTGGGAAAATAATAAATTCCTGAGAAAAGAAGAGGCTTTTTTTTTGGACTCTTTATAACCTTTGATAGGGGTCTTTTCCATTGTTTATTTTGTTGGAACAAACAAACCTAGTTCAATTTAGAGGGGCTGAGCTCCCCTTTTATGTGAAGATTTTAGAAACAAGCAAGGTTATGATTTGCCTACTGCAAGTTCTCATTGAGACATAATCCAAAAATAAGATCATATTAATTTATCCTCTTTGGAGAGTCATCAATGCAAATCTTAGTCAATTTGAGTTTAGAGCTTGGTTCTGGAACATAAGCTATGATAACTTAGTAGCAGTGTAGATTCTGAAAAGATCCTTTGGAATTATGTTTGTTCAAATAAATTCTTTTTTAGTACTTAACTTTTTTTCATGAAATTAATCTGTTATGAAAATGTTTTGAGGGGAAACAGAGCCAAGATGACTGAGTAAAGGTAGGGACTCACCTGAGCTCTCCCCCAAACCCCTCCAAATTCCTTTAAAAATAACTCTAAACAAATTCTAGAGAGGCATAACCCATAAAAAGACAGAGTGGAACAGATTTCCCACCCAAGATAACTTGGAAGGTTGGCAGGAAAGGTCTGTTGCACCAGAGTGAGAGAAGAGTGCAGTCCAGAACAGGATATACCAGCACAGACCAGGCCTCTACAAATCCAGAACTGACTTTGGGAGTGACTTAATCAGTAGGGACAGCGGTTTTTTCTGGAGCTTTCAGTCCACAGATGGTAAGAGGTTGAGTAACTGGTCAGAAAGAGATTATGGGACTGTTGATTTGCCTATACTTGGATACAAGTCCCATTCCTGGGGGGGCAGTCCCAGGGTGAAGAGGAGCACCAGCATAAGATAGCTTGTGGCACAGTGGAAGGGGGACCCCCTCATAGTTCCAGGGCAGAAAAGAGTGCTTGTGGTAGCTAGAAGACCACTGCACAGGCCAGGAGAATAATAAACACCTCGCCTTAGATCATACCCCCTTGGAAGAACTGAAAAATTACATGTTCCTAGAAGTATCTCTGAAAATAACTACACAAAACTCCTGAAGGTGGCAACAATGCACCTTCTACCCCGGAAGCAGAGCTCTACTCTAAAAAAGAGTTAGAAAGACAATTAATAGGCTGGAAAAATGAGCAAACAGTGGAAAAAGCTCTGACTAGGGAAAGTTGCTATAGTGACAAGGAAAATCAAAACATAAACTTAGAAGATGACAATAAAGTCAATGCTCGTATATCCAAAGCCTCCAAAAAATATGAATTGGGCTTAGGCCGTGGAAAAGCTCATTTTTTTTGAAAATCAAGTAAGAAAAGTAAAGGAAAACTTGAGAAGAGAAATGAGAGATGCAAGAAAATCATGAAAAATGAGTCAACAACTTACTAAAGGAGACACAAAAAATACTGAAGAAAATAATACCTCAAAAAACATATTAGACCAAATGGTAAAAGAGGTCCAAAAAGCCAATGAGGAGAAGAATGTCTTAAAAAGTAGAATTGGCCAAATGGAAAAGGAAGTCCAAAAGCTTACTGAAGAAAATGATTACCTAAAAATTAGAATGGAGCAAAAGGAAGCTAATGACTTTATGAGAAATCAAGAAACAATAACACAAAACCAAAATAATCAAAAAATTGAAGACTGTGAAATAGCTCATTGGAAAAACAACTGACCTGGAAAACAGATCTAGGAGAGATAATTTTAAAATTATTTTGCCATCTGAGCCCTGATAAAAAAAAGACCCTAGACATCATCTTTCAAGAAATTATCAAGGAAAATTGCCTTGATATTCTAGAACCAGAGGATAAAATAGAAATTGAAAAAAAAAATCTACTACTTACCTTGTGAAAGAGATCCCCAAATGAAAACTGCCAGGAATAGTATAGTCAGATTTCAGAGTTCCCAGGTCAAGGAGAAAACATTGCAAGTAGCCAGAAATAAATTATTCAAGTATTATGGAGCCAAGAGTCAGGATAACACAAGATTTAGAAGATACCACAATAAAGGGTCTTGAGGTTTGGGATATGATCTTCTGGAGGGCAAAGGATCTAGGACTACCACCAAGAATCACCTACCCAGCAAAACTGAGAATAATCTATGAGAGGAAAAATTGCCATTCAGTGAGTTAGAGGACTTTCAACCTTTCTTGATGGAAAGACCAGAGCTGAATAGAAAATTTGACTTTCAAATACGAGACTCAAGAGGAACATAAAAAGGTAAGCAGGGAAGAGAAATCATAAGGGACTTAATAAGGTTAAACTGTTTATATTCCTACAGGGGAGGATTATATTTGTAATGCATAAGATCTTTCACATCATTAGGATAGTTATAAGGAATCTATCTAGTTTTATATATATATATATATATACACACACACACACACACACACACACACACACATATATATATATATATATTCCTTATAACTATTCTAATAATGTGAAAGGTCTTATGCATTACAAATATAATATGTATATATATATATGTATAGAGGATAGCCTCTTTTCCATTATTCATTTATTTTTGGTATTAATATATTTTAGTAATATTAGTTTATAGCTTCCTCATCTGTAGAATGATTGGGAGAATGAAATGCCAAATCACCTCAGTATCTTTGCCAAGAAACCCCAAGGCATCAAGAAGAGTCAGACAGAACTGAAAAGCATCCAAACAACAACACTAACAATATGCCAACAAAATTGAAATAAAGTGGATAAATATCTTGAAAAACATAAAATGCTCAGATTAACAAAAGAATAGAGATTGCATGTAATATATCTTAGAAAAAGGAATAAAATTGAATCAGTTATGTACAATTTAGCATAAAATCATATTGAATAAATAAAAAACTTAAATGAACTCACAGAAAAAAGCCTAAACTGGATAGATTTACAAATGAATCCTACCAAATGCTCAAAGAAAAATTAATTCCAATAGTATATAAATTGTTTATGAAAATAGGAAAATTCCATCTAAAATAATTAAATTCCACCTAAGATATAAATATAATCGTCTTGCCTAAACCATATGTATCTCCCTCTCCCACTCCCAGCAAGCGATCTAATATAACCAATAATATTTTAAGTAGAAAAAAATAAATACCAACATAATTGATTAATGTATTGAAAAATTCTGTAAGTATGTGCAGTAACACTTGTAGATCTTTCATCTCTGCAAAGGGTGGAATTTTGTTGTCTTCTCATATCTTTTCTTTTGAGACATTCTTATTCTCTATAATTTTAAAATATTCAACTTTTAATTGTTTTGTGTGTATGATTATTTTTCCATTTATATTATTGCATTCATTGTATATATTGTTTCCTTGACTTTGCTTGCTTTGCATATATGTCTTCATCTATATTTCTATGCCTCTGTTTTCATCACAATCATAATTTTTTATTGCACAGTAATATTTAATTACATTCATATACTATAGTTTGTTTAGTAGGATCATCTTAAGCAGAAGCCTTTCATGTGTACTTTCATTGCTTTAAATGAGACCTAAACTATTCTATAAAACTATGATTATTAATTAATTTATATTGTAGGCCAAATAATTTTATTTTATTCTTCTTCTCTTACCATCAATCAAAGGAACCATGCATCTTTGCTTTAGAAAAAAAGATTTATCTCAGGATTTTGCTTATTTTTTTAAATTCCAAGATCCTTTACTTTCATAGATTTGAATTACACATATTAAAATTTGTACAGATTGTCAGTGTACCCACATTATTTGCTTTATATGTTTCTCCTATACCTATGTTCCATATAATTCTAAGATGCATTTTCTACATACCTTTGTATTAATATAGTCTTCTTCAGGAAAGCAACTTTTCCATTTTTGTCTTTGTACCAGAGTACAAAATACTAAAGGTACTAGCATAGTGCCTGACACGTAGTATACTTACTTAATTATCTGATCTCTGAAAGAAAAGGAAAATAGACATCATCATCATTATTGTAGATACCAGGAATAAAGCCAAGAAAGTTAAAATGATTTCTGAAATTGAATGTGAACCAGGACAGTCTTGGGATCACAAAATCAGTCTTCTGGAAGTCAGTTTAAACTAGGTAGTTTGGAGAAATTTTGATCTACATTCCTGAAGTCTGTTTCTTGTTTTGGTATGTTTAATATAGTTATCTATGACTTCAGATGAATTAATTAGTTTCTAAGACTCAGTTACTCATTTAAAAACTGTTAAGCATTTATTTAGGTGAAGCTCTGAGAAAATATGACATATGCTAGAAACATGAAATAAATGTGTTGCTAGAAATTCTTTGATTAAAGTATATTTGAAAAGCACATCTTGCTAATTTTCAAAAATAGCTGTGTTCTTATTGTTGTTTTTTTTTTTAATCTTCCAAACTCTATGAGAGAACAAAAGAAAGGATAAATTCTCAATAGCTATACAGATGAGATAAGTTGGTCCTTAAGGAAAAAATTAAGAATCATTAATTTTATACATCTAAGGAGACATGAGAGATACAATAATAGGCTACAGTATTCCTATAATTTCTAAAAAAGCACACCTCAAACCATAAACACACACACACACAACCACATCTTCTTTACTTTGTAACTTCATATTTAAGGAAGGTACAAGTCTTAAATGTTTCTTGTATTTTCCTTAAGTAGTTTTTCACACATGCACACAGATATATACATATACACACTAATGTGCATCTGTGCATATATATATATATATATGTATTTGTGTGCATATACAATAAGTTTATTTTAGATCATCACTTCAGTAATCCATTTTTACTACTCTCAGCCTATCAGTAGACATATATGTCTATATCTCTACATGTAGACATCTTTGTGTGTATGTATATATATACATATATATGTGTATATATGTGTGTGTGCATGTGTACATGTACATATATGTACATATATGTATATATTTCCAATCTCCTTTCCAGTATGAATCCTCCATTGAAACAAAAAATATCATTGGATACAGTGAATACGTCTGAAAATGTATACTTTTTTGTTGTTGTTCTAGAGTTTCTACCCCCACCCCATACACATACTTTCTTTCCATGAAGGAGGAAGTTTATTAAATTTTCTTTTCTCTGGGATGTTCACTGGTTTCTTGCTTAACTAGATTTCAACTTTCTTTTTCTTTTTGGTATTTATTTAGTATTGATTTTTCCCCAGTTACATATGAAAACAATTTTTATCATTTGTTTTAAAATTTTGAGTTCCAAATTCTTTCCCTTCCTCCCTCCCTATCCCATTTCCCTCATTAAGAAGGCAAGCATTCAATTTTATTCTCTCTTTTGGTTTTCAGTATTTCTAATTTGGTATTTAATTGAGGATTTTTAATTTGTTCTTTCTCTAGCTTTTTCAGTTGCATGCCCAGTTCATTGTTCTCCTCTTTCTCTATTGTATTCATGTAAGCATTCAAAGATATATAACTTCCCCTAAGAACTGCTTTCGCCGCATCCTATAAGTTTTGGTATGTTGTCTCATTATTATCATTCTCTTGAATGAAATCATTGATTGTTTCTATGATTTATTGTTTCACCCACTCATTCTTGAGGGTTAGATTATTTAGTTTCCAATTAATTTTTAATCTATCTTTCATGGCCATTTATTACATATAATTTTTATTGCATTATGATCTGAAAAGGATGCATTTAATATTTCTGCTTTTATACACTGAACTTCGAGGTTTTTATGTCAAATTTTTTATGGTCAAATTTTGTGTATGTGCCATCTACTGCTAAGAAGAAAGGTTTGTTCTTTTCTTTTTTTATTACTTAATTTATTTTTAATTTAAACATTCATTTCTACAGGATTTTGAGTTCTAAATTTCCTCCCCATATCTCCCATCTCCTCCATCCCAAGTTAGTATGCATTCTGATTACCCCTTCCCCCAGTCTGTCTTCCCTTCTCTCTCCCTACCCCATCCCTTTCCCTTCTATTTTCCTATAGGGCAAGACAGATTTTCTATACCTCCTTGCCTTATTTGCCAGTTGCATGTAAAAACAATTAACATTTGTTTTTAAAACTTTAAGTTACAAATTCTCTCCCTTCTTCCCTTTCCATCCACCCTCATTGAGAAGGCAAGCAATTCAATATAGGTTATACATGGGAAGTTTGCAAAACACTTCCATAATAGTCATGTTGTGAAAGACCTCCATCCTATCCTGCCCCCCACTTATTCTATTTTTTCCTTTGTCCCTGTCCTATTTCAAAAGTGTTTTCTTCTAACTATCTCCTCCTCCAATCTGCCCTCCCTTCTATCATTCCTCTCTGGCCCTTCCCCCTTACTTTTCTATAGGGTAATATACTCAACTGAATGTGTATGTTATCCCCTCATTAAGCCATATCTGATGAGAATAAGGTTCACTCATTCCCTCTCACCTGTCCCCTCTTCCTCTCCATTAAGAAACCTTTTTCTTGACTCTTTTATGTGAGATATTTTACCCCATTCTATCTCTCCCTTTCTCCTCCCAATATATTCCTCTCCCCTTAATTTTATTTTTTATATATCATCCCTTCATATTAAACTCACCCTGTGCGCTCGCTCTCTCTCTCTCTCTCTCTCTCTCTCTCTCTCTCTCTCTCTCTCTCTCTGTCTCTCCCTCTCCCTCCCTCTCTCTCTCTGTCCCTTTTTTTTTCCTGCTTACCTTTTCATTCTTCTCTTGAGTCTTGTATTTGAAAGTTAAATGTTCTATTCAGCTTTGGTCCCCTCAGCAAGAATGCTTGAAAGTCCTCTATGTCATTTAATGTCCATTTTTCACCTGAAGTATTATACTCCGTTTTACTGGGTAAGTGATTTTTAGTTTTAATCCTAGCTCCTCTGACCTCTGGAATATCATATTTCAAGCCTTCTGATTCCTTAGTGCAGAAGCTGCTAGATCTTGTGTTGTCCTGATTTTTATTTCCACAATACTCAAATTGTTTCTGTCTGGCTGCTTGCAATATTTTCTCTTTGACCCAGGAAATCTGGAATTTGGCTTCTAGGAAAAATCCTAGGAGTTTTGCTTTTGGGATCTCTTTCAAAAACTGATTGGTGGATTCTTTCCATTTCGATTTTCCCCTCTGGTTCTAGAATATCAGGGAAATTTTCCTTCATAATTTCTGAAAGATGATGTCTAGGCTCATTTTTTCTTTCTTTTTTTTTAAAGCAATGAACAGAAGAAAGGTTTGTATTCATTTATTTATTATTCATTTATTTATTTCTTTTTTTGGTGGGGATGGAGAAGTTAGGGCAATTGGGTTTGTGACTTGCCCAAGGTCACACAGCTAATAAGGGTTAAGTGCCTGAAGCCAGATTTGAACTCAGGTCTTCCTGACTCCAGGGTAGGTGCTGTATTCACTGTAATATCTAGCTACCCCAAGGCTCTTTTTTAATTTATCATGTCTTTCAGGAAGTCCAGTAATTTTTAAATTATCTCTCCTGGATTTATTTTCCGGGTCAGTTGTTTTTCCAATGAGCTATTTCACATTGTCTTCCATTCTTTCTTTTTTTTTTTATTCTGTTGTATAATTTCTTGTTCTATAATTTCTCATTAACTCATTAACTTCCATTTGCTCCATTCTAATTTTTAAGGCATTATTTTCTTCAGTGAGCTTTTGGACCTCCTTTTCCATTTGGCCAATTATGCTTTTTAAGGCATTCTTCTCCTCATTGGTTTTTTGGACCTCTTTTGCCATTTGGGTTAGTCTATTTTTAAGGTGTTATTTTCTTCAGTATTTTTTGAGTCTCCTTTACCAAGCTGTTGACTTGTTTTTCATGATTTTCTTGTATCAGTCTCATTTAGCTTTGCAATTTTTTCCTTTGCTTCTATTACTTGAGTTTCAGAATCCTTTTTGCACTCTTCCATGACCTGAGACCACTTCATATTTTTGTTTGTTTTTGGAGGGGGAGAAGGCAAAGTAATTGGGGTTAAGTGACTTGCCCAAGGTCACACAACTAGTAAGCATCAAGTGTCTGAAGCCAAATTTGTACTCAGGTGCTCCTGACTCCAGGGCTGGTGCACAACCTAGCTGCCCCACCAATTCATATTTTTCTTGGAGGCTTTTGATGTAGGAGCTTTGACTTTGTTGGCTTCTTCTGGTTGTATGTTTTGATCTTCCTTGTCACTGAAGTAAGATTCTATAGTCTGATTTTTAAAAAAAAATCTGTTTGCTCATCTTCCCAGCCAAATACTTAACTTTCTCTTTGTTAAGGTAGGTCTCTGTTTCAAGTGGGGGTGGATGTACTGTCCCAGGCTTCAGGAGTTTTGTATCAGTAGATAGATCCCCCACCATCTATGGGCCCAGAGCTCTGGCAGCAGCAGTTGTGTTCTATATCGTATCCCTTTTCCTTTTTGTGCTCAGTCATTCCTTATTACAAAGACTTTTTTTTAAAGAGACAATTCAGCAATAATGCTGCCACCACCACTGTCACCTCCACTGCCCCCACTCCATGCTGAATCATGCCCTTCTTTCACCCTGGTCCTACAAAGTTTTCCCACTGACCTTATATACTGTCTTTGGTGTTTGTAGGTTGAGAAGTCTGGAAACTGCCGCAGCTGCTAGTGATTCAGTGCTTGAAGGCCTGCTCTGGCCTTTGCTGTGCTGGTCCAAGCGCTACTCCCAGCTTGGTGCAATATATCCTTCCTGTCCACCTTCTGGGTTGTCTTGGGTTGGAGACTTACTTCACTCTGGTCATTTTGTGGGTTCTGTAGCTTTAGACTTTGTTTAGAGTAATTTTTTACAGGTATTTGGAGGGACTGGGGGGAGAACTCAAGTAAGTCCCTGCTTTTACTCCACCATCTTGGCTCCAGCCCTGGTATATGCCTTTCTATCCCCATTCAGTTTTCTCCAGATGTCTACCATGTCTATCTTTTCTAAAATTCTGTTCACCTCCTTAACTTCTTTCTAGTTTATTTTGAGGTCAGATTTATCAAGTTTAAGATTTTGAATACTATATCACTTGGTGCATATATGTTTAGTAATGATATTACTTCATTGTCTATGGTGCCTTTTAACAGGATATAGTTTCCTTCTTTATATCTTTTGATTAGATACATTTTTGTGTTTTCTTTCTCTGAGATTAGGATTGCTATCCCTGCCAGCTCCACCACTCTGGGGCTTAGGATCTCCCTCTGGTCTGCTGAAGTGGGTCTTGCTGCAACACCTCCCAGCCCGTACTGGTTCCCTTCAGCCACAACAAGAGGGACTTTTCTCATTAATCCCCCTAGCCTCACAAGCTAAAAACTTGCCGTATGCCTTCTTTCTGCTGGCTCCACTATTCCAGGATTTTTCTGGGGCAATATTCTCTGGGGTTTTTAAGGTCAACAAGGTAGCAACTTACAGTTTATTCCGCCATCTTGGCTCCCAGAAGTTTAAAAGAAGACTTAAAAAAAGGCTATTCTTTTATTGCAATAAAAATACTTTAATAAGTAATGTCTCTAAAAAAAGGACTTAATAAAATCACGTTTCAGTAGTAGCTTATTTATTATGCTTCCCCTTCCATTATTAATTATTTAGTTTTCATTTTCTTTTAAATAGTTTTTTTTCCTTTAAATCCTTTTTTATTGTTACCTTCTGTTTTTTCCTAGTTGTGTTCTATATCGTATCCCTTTTCCTTTTTGCGCTCAGTCATTCCTTATTACAAAGACTTTTTTTAAAGAGACAATTCAGCAAAACTATCCAATGTAAAGGATACATCTGCTAATATATGAAATCATCTATACCTATAGTTTCCCCCCCCCCAAAGAAGTGTGGATTGGTACCTTCTCATTACTTATTCCTTCTTTGCTGAACACCTGTTATAAGCTCCTAGAATAAGGCACATATTTTTGAGATACTGAGTATAGTGTACAATGATATCCCTCCATCTAAAACTGTGCAGAATTTATAAATATAGTTACTCTGTAAAAAACCTCTGATTTCATTTGCTGGTGTTCAATCAAATACCATTAATTTATTTATATGACAGTTTCATGGGTTGCCATGGCCAAAACATCATGTGGCGGCCAACCTTCTGGTGATAACTCAATATGCTCAATACAATTATCATAGATGGCATTTTCATGCTAGGCTTTGTTAAAAGCACCAACAGAAGTAAAACATGGAAAAAAATTTCATCAGTAGATTTCTTTTATTTGTGACCTTTGCTAAATTTGAAATTTGTGTATCTGTAAGAGAAAAATGAACATTTTAATGCATTATTTGCATTTATTATTTGCAGTTTTAGTACATTAAGTAATTATAGCAACAGTTACTATTTATATAGCAGTAAAGTTTTGAAAAGTATTATATTATCTCACTTGCTGCGTGACAACATTGGTGTGAGTATTCTTTTTACTGATTATCGCAGTTCTTTTTTGTCTAAAACTTAGCACATGTTAGTCAATCCTTTGATGATGAAGGTAGAAACTGGTCCTTACATGATAAAACCATTTAACCTTACTTTTTCCATTTGAGAAATATTTTCAGCCTGGCAAGGTCTGAACTTATACTTCACTAGAATAACCTTCAGGGGCCAAGGATCAACTCTGCAACAATATGAGGTATCCTAGGAAAAAAAATCATTAGTGGAAGAAGTACTATGACATAAAGCAGTTACTGATTCATGTAGATGGGCAAACTACTTTATCCAAAATTGTAGGGTTTTAAAAAATATTTTAACATTGTAATATTTCCCTTTATTAATATACAAAGATATTCAAGCTTACTTAAGGACATCTCTTATTATACCATTGCTATTTCTACTTCCTTTCTAACAAAACAAACCTCAGAAAAGAAGATTATGTAAGTTTACATTCTTTTCTAAAACCTTAGCAGGCATTCCCCACTGTTTTCTTACATGATGCATTCATTTGTAAAATGAAAGATAGCTTTGAAACAAATAGTGTTCTAAGATCAGTGGCATCACAGACATGTTCCTATTCCTGAGTGGCTTTTAAGTTTTTGGGGTTTTTCCAGTAACATAATTGCTTGCACTTCCAGTAATCCCAGTCATTTAAGAAATAATGGTTTAGTAAAGATAACATAATCAATGATATGTGTGAGCTTATTCTAAACATCTGGGGAAAATTGTTCAAAATCCATTTCTTTGATGTCATTAGCAAGGTCAGTACTGTGCAAGATAGGTTTTCCATGGAATGCATGTCTGTTGATGTGACATTTTCAAAAATGTAAGTAAATGATGTTCATGTAACTTTAGCAGTTTCTTCAGTCACATGGGGCTAGTTTTTATTCACTTTATTCTAGGCTAGTGTGCTGTGTATTTATAATGCATCTTCTGTTCTCCCTTTTCCTTTGCTTGTAACTTTGCTTTCTGACAGTCAGAATTCACTAGATATCATTAAAGCAGTCATACCCTATGTCATGTTAATAAAAAGTGGAAAATACCACCAATACATACAGCATTTTCCCCTCAGGTTGCTATAGACTCGTACCTGATATATTATGTCCATGTGTAGGCTAGGAAGTAAACGTGAATATTTAGGCATCTGGGAAAGAAAAAAAATGGTTTTTGGCCCTTAAAGTCATTTTCTAACTGCAAGGTTACATCAGAGACTAAAGGAACTCTCATGAGCACGTGTGGCTGTGACAGCATGAGCCACCAGAACTTTCTTTTATAATCATTATCATCTGTCTGGAAGTCTCCTCCAATATTTAAATATTGATGATTTATTAAGTCCACCCCTAAATTATAAAATTATAAAAAATAGCTTGCATGTAACTAATTTCTAGGGGCATCCTCTTTGAAAACTAGTGGGGCAGGTTTAACATTGAGCTTTCTTTTGTTCCCTTAAGTTGTCCTTTATGTATCATTCCTTTTCTAAGTGTTTCTCTACTTTCCTCAGTATGGCAGCTTCTGTCTTATACACTGATTTAAGTAGACAAAGAGTTTCATGATGGGGTATGAGGTTGGGCTAACTGACCTTCAGGATATTTGCTATCTCTAAGATTATGGGATCCTATGCTATTAAAAAGAAGAACTGGAGTTTTAACTGGAAGGTAATGAGGTATTCCAAGAAGCATCTGTGAACACAGAGCACGTTTCAGGTGGGAAAGTGCATGTACAATATTGCAGGAGATGGAAGCAGAAAAAGCAAGGAGGACCCTGGAATCAGAAGGACCTGAGTTCAGAGCCGGCCTCCGACACTTAATCCACACAAACAAAAACCTAGCCTTGTAACTTTGGGCAAGTTACTTAACCCCAATTGCCCTAAAGGGGCGGCTAGGTGGCGCAGTGAGTAAGAGTGCCGGCCTTGGAGTTGGGATGACCCGAGATCAGATCCGGCCTCAGAAAATGAGCACCCATGCATAAATAATGACTAGCCGTGTAACCTTGAGCAAGTTATTTAACCCCAATTGCTTTAAAAAAAAAAAAAAAAGCAAGGAGGAAAATTTTGACCTGAAAATAGATTATATAAAGGGAGTAATGTGTACTAAGCCTTGATAACTGTGGTGGAGCTAGACTGTTGTTATTTGTTATTGAGTCATTTTTTCAATCATGTCTGACTCTCTATGACTCTATTTGGGGTTTTCTTGGCAAAGATATTGGAGTAGCTTTCCATTTCCTTCCCCAGCTCATTTTATAGTTAAGGAAACTGAGGTAAACAGGGTTAAGTGACTTGTTCAGGGTCACAGAGTTAGTGAATGTCTGAGGCCAGATTTGAACTCAGTAAGAAGAGTCTTCCTGATTCCAGGTCTGGCATTCTATTCACTTTGCCACCTGGCTGCCCCACCCTGTATTTATTTTTAATATATTTCATATGTACTTATACATGTCTTTTCACCCTGTGCCCACCTCTCCCAAGCATTTAGCATAGTGTCCATGGCACAGTAGGTACTTAATAAATATTTGACTGACTAATATGTAAGGTGAGACAGTAACATGGTTCCCTCTCAGAGAAAGTGATAAAGAGTTGAATTAACAATTCAGAGAACTATTCCTTCAATACCCATGTTTTGAATAGACATTGTGACTTACAATGAACTTGGATCCAGAATTAAACAAGAAGATAACAGTAGACTGGAAATTACACAGTATTCCTAGGGACCTCAAGTTTCTTAGTTATACCATATGGTTTATTCATGTAATACCACATACAAAGAAGATTGAAGGTCACCCAAAAGTCAATGGAGAAGTGCATTATTAACATGAGTAGGCTATAATTTATTAATAAGGAACAGTTCAGAAGAAGCAGGATGAAAGATATCATGAAAGAGATGTATGATGGGAGAATGAGGTGGATCTATCATGCATCAATAGGGAAGGACAATTGATGTATCCTCCCATGTAGTATACTGGTATCCATGCAATGTCAAGAGATTTAGAGAAAGGCTTCCCAAATATTAGGTGGACACTTGGAAATGGATTTATGCAGGACATGGAAAAGAGCCAAACAGGATAAGAAGTTGAACATAATGCCTGCATCAGTGTGATCCTTTAGAAATAATCAAAGAGTCTTCACTATGGAGCATCTCCAAGTGATAGTGAGGTCTAAAATATGACTCTTTAGATGGTTGTGGAATAGTGACAGAAGGAGATAGAAATGGAGAAAGTTAATGAAATTGTGTGGCAGGGAGTTAAAAGAGTCAAAAACCTGAATATTGATTTCATCAAGTTTGAGATAGGGTTTGAAGTGAAAAGTCAACAGAAGTTTTTGAAGACAGTGGGAAAGTGACCTAAGGTCAGTAATTGCCATTGACAAGAATTAGAACAGAATGATATTCACAGAGAGCTTAAAGAATGAGGGGCATGCAGAAGAGGATAGATACAAGGTAAAATGAGGGCTATGTGATAATGAAACAGAATAGAGTAGTAAGGAAAAGAGGTTTTGTTTAGGCATATTGTAGTTCTAAATGACAGGGGTCATGGGGCAAGGGAGTTAGAATTTTCTACTGATAAGGAAAAGGAAAGTTCCTGGTAGGCAAAAGTTTGTGCAATAAATAATCCCCAACGTTCTGATTAGAATGATAGTGTGATAGCACATGTGTGATTCTTGATTCCCAATAGTTCTAGCAGAAAAAGATCAGGAGTTATCATGAAAGTGAGGCAGGGGCTTGGATAGTTATTAATTACAAGAGGATAAATAGGAAAATCAACATCAAACCATCCTTTTCAAAGATTTTTTTAAAAAAGAAAATCTAGAGTTATTTTGAACTTTGCACTTTGATTTTGAAAATATTATGCATAGTAGAGAAGATAAAGAACACAGTGTCCAATTTACAGTGTAAAATTTAACATTAAGAAACAACTACTCCTACTTTTAATTTTTATAAGAAATTTTAAATACTGAAAAGCACAAGGTTAGAGTGTTAACTCTAAAAGTTCCCTCCTCATAATGCAAGAGCAGCCAGTTCTAATTTCATTATTCAATAAAAGCTCTATTCTCCTGTCAGTATAACCCATGACTTAGGGGTTTATATGAAAGTCTTACCAGTGGCTCAGTTATAACTTAATGAAGTCATCCTTTGACATTTTAGTAGTTTTAAAACACAGTGAATGGTTATCACTTTTGTTATGCAACACTGTTTTCTGATTAATTTGGCATGGATGTTAAAACAAGTTCAGTAGCTGACAGATGGCCAGAAGGCAGCAGCAGTGCTATATGGCTTTGGGAACCCAAGTAACAGAACGTTAGGGGTCCAGTGGCTTAAAATAATAAAAGCAGCAATAATAAGACATATATGAAGCATTTAAAAGGAACAAAGCTTTAAGGTCTTAGAAGAACACCCTATATATGATCTCATATCAGCCTCAGAATTACAGGTATTAATTTGCTCCATTTTACAGATTATCAGCCTGAAACTTGGAAAGGAAATTAATCACCCATGGTCACACAGTGTGTGGGATTTGAACCTACTCTTCCTGATTTCAAGTCAAGCCCTCTATCTACTATACTATATTTACTTATCATTTAGTATCTTACATTTTGTCAATATCTAGCTTTAAGTTATTACAATATTCAAACAGTCATTGAATCGTATGAGTCAGAAAATCCATTGTAGGTCATCTAGTCCAGTGGTATCAAATTCAAAGAGAAAGGCATCCCTCTTGTTGCATATTAACTTAGAAAGCCACAAATTACCATTATCTTTGTTGTATAGTATTTTAATTTGTTTTTTTTTAAATACATCCTATTTACATTAGATTCAGCTGGGCAGTAGATTAGACACCTCTAATCTAGTCTAATACTCTGTCCCACATGGGAATCTCCTCTATGATGTTCGTGACAGGTCATCAGCCAGTCTTTGTTTCAGCCTTTCCAGTGATGGGAACTCATTGTCTTAGAATGCATCCCATTTACTTTTCATACAGCTGTAATTGTGAGAAGTGCTTTATATTGAAGCAAAATCTTTTGTACTTTAATGCTATGAGGACAACTTCAATCATTTAAGGAATCTGTAAAATCATCCTTCTTGGCACCCAATGGTTTGGTACAGATTGCATGACGTTCTTGCCCTGTCATATGGTTTGATTTGTATCTTTGTCTTTCTGAAAATCACTTGACCAACAAGCATTTTTAAGTTGGAAGGTTCCTGCAAATAGGATCACTGAGGGAATGTGTAAGCATAGATAGAATAAAGTATTTATGGTGTAATTACAATTTATGGTGATATTTGTAGCTGCTCAGGGAAACAGCCACCTCGTAGACTTACTTGATAACCAAGTCTTGCCCTATACAGTTTCTCATGAATTAGTATTAAATACTAACAAAATATTACACTAACTATGAGTAAGTTAGATGAGTCATTTTGGGGTTGGCACACTAGCAAACTGATAATTCCTAGCAGTGTCTGTTATGAAACGGGACAGAAGAATCAAACCAATATTAAACATTTAGCTCATAGCATAAAGCTGTTTTCTGACTAGAAGTTATGATCTAATCATTTCATTTCTTTGTGAAGAAAGCTTCAGTGAACCACTATTGTCTTTACAATCAAATACAGTCTGGCATTTAAAGTCCTTTATATTATGGGCATCTAGGTAGTGCAGAGGGCTGATGCTGGAGTCAGAAGAACCTAAGTTCAAATCCAGTCTCAGACATTTACTATGTGACCCTGGGTAAGTCACTTAACCCTGTTCATCTCAGTGCCTCACCTGTAAAATGAGCTGGAGAAAGAAATGGCAAGCCATTCCAGGATCTTTGCCAAGAAAACCCCAAATTGATTCAAAAAAGTTAGACCCAATGCAGCCTCTTGACAGAGAGGTAGTGGACATAAGATAGGGAATGATACGCATTATTGGACAGGACCAATAGTGTGGATTTATTCTGCCTGACCATGCATATTTGTTACAAGAAATTAATTTTAATTTTTTTAGTGGGAAAGAAAAAAATAATTGCTTGTTAAGAAAAAAATTCTATCAGGTGCATACCTTAGTTATGCTAATGCTTGGTGAAATTATGAAGCTGGCAGTTTGTTTTGGGCACATCCATTTGTTCTCTGTAGTTCCCCCTTCTTTTGGTCTTATACCGAAAGCATACAGTGACCTCTTTAAGCTTATTTGATGGACTACTGCCTGTTGAGATATTAATTTTATGGATTGAATTTACAAACCCCATAGATCATATTGTTCAATCCCTTCAAGTTTACAGATATAGAAACCAAGGCCCAGAGAGATTAAATGTCTTGCCCAAAATCACATGGGTATTAAGTAACAGAAAATCACAAACCAAGATTTTAGCCCAGGTCTTCTGACATCTAATTCACTCCTGCTTAAACCCTATTGCTTCTATTAATACATCTATATTAGAGTGACTATTAAATATTCTGTTAGTCATTATTTGTGCTTAACTTGGTTTGGTCATTTCAATATAGATCACTTGAGATCAGTGTTTCTCCTAAGGCTATATACACCTGTAATGGTAGAATTTCAGGTGCTGTTCTAATTGACCAAGAGATATACATGGCTTTTTCAGCCATCTTAAATAATGTCTTGAGATAATTGTATATTTCACCTACTCCTCATGCTGATCTCATATGGCACAATTAATGTCTCCATTCTTTCCATCTCTTTCTTTCTGTCTCTTCCACTTTTGTCCTAAAATGTCCACAAGAACTTTAATTAAAAGACAGACAGTGGAGAAAACTGAGGTTCAGACATCCAGATATGGGTGAAATATACACAATTACGTGAGATTGCCTATGGCAATTTGATATATGTTCTTTAAGTGAAAACTATTAAGATTCAAGTAGAACCTGATGAAATTCTGGACTGCCTCTCTCCCAGTTTCTGACTTAGCTTTCAGAACATTTACTTATCTGCCAGCAATATGGGATCTGTAATTTGATAGAAGAGTGACAGTACTTGCTTGCACAGAGGCACAGGACATGACAGCTGAAGTAGGTCAAGTACTGTGAGTAAAAGAAAGTCCTTTCTCTTAATTACATTGGCATCTTGTGGCTTCTTATTGAATTTGAAAATTCTGCCTTATGTTATGGTTATTTCTAAGCTTATATTATCTCTCCTTCTAGACTGGCAAATGAATCAAGGAAAGGACTGCCATATTGTTTGTTCCTGCCATAGTATCTGGCAAGGTGGACAGACAATAGATATTTACCATAGTAGGGCTGTCACTCTGGGGTTTAGCAATGACTTGGGTAAGCAAAGATATAGGAAGCCAGGGCAGACAAAATACCAACAAATGTACATACAAATAGGCAGCAAAGACATCAGACCTTAGGCTTCCCAAACCTGGAGAACAATATTAAAATGAAAGCTGATCACTGGAGTTCAAACTTTTTACTAAGACAGTGCATTTTAAACAAGTTTGACTCTACTAATTTTTTACATCTAAGTAAAGAAAATGTGAAAGGAATTGTTTTAGAAAAAGAGCTGGCCTTAGAATCAGGAAGAACATTGATTCTAGTCCCCACCACTAGCTGTACTATGTACAAGCTACTTAAACTCTCAGTGCCCTCAGGCAACTAAGACTGATGATCAGTCACTATTCAGTCAAATCTAGCTCTGCATGTTTTCTTGGCAAAGATACTAGAATAGTTTGAGATTTCCTTCTCTAGTTCCTTTTATAGATGAGGGAACTGAGGTAAATAGGGTTAGGTGACTAACAATGAAATCCAGTGAAATCACAAACCTAGCCCTGTTCCACTCAGTAAGAGAGGAGACGAGGATGTACCAGACACTGTGTTAAGCACTTTACAAATATTATCTCATTTGATTCAGCAAAGTGAATAAGGACTGATTATTAGTATTAAATTATAGATGTATCCAGTATAAATGTTCAACTATTCTATCATTCTTCACTTATTTCCTTTCTCTTTATTTTTTTTGAATCTACATTTCTACACAAACAGAAAAAGAAGACCATAGACATATAAGGGATGTTTTGCAATTCATGGTTTTCTATGAAGGCCAGATAAAAGATCCTGGAAAACCTATGAGAGAGAAGCTCTTCACTTTCTCACTGTACATGTCAATCAAGCAAGCATTAATTAACTATCTACTGTGCCACAGATACTGCTAAATACTTGGGAGGGGTAGACACAAGGGGAGGAGACATGTACAAGTATATGTAAAATGTATGCAAAATAAATACAAAATATATGCAAAATAAATACAAATACAGGGTGGAGCAGCTAGGAGTCAAGAAAACTCTTCCTGAGTTCAGATCTGGCCTAAGACACTGTGTGACCCTGGGCAAGTCACTTAACCCTGTTTGCCTTACTTTTTTTATCTGTAAAATGCGCTGGAGAAGGAAATGGCAAACCATTCCAGTATCTTTGCCAAGAAAACCCCAAATGGGGTCATGGAGAGTAAGACATGACTGAAAACCAACTGAACAACAAGAAAATATAGGGTAATTTTGGGCAGGGAGGGCACTAGTAGAATGGCACACTAGGAGAGGTTTCATATAGAAGGTAAGATTTAAACTGAGTTTTAATGGATTCTAAGAGGTAGGAGTGAGGAAGTTGTGTGTTCCAGGTGTGTGGGACAGAGACCACTACCAAAAATATCAATACAAAGACATAGATACCTTGAAAGCAGAAATGAGTTCATTGCTTTCTCATAAGAAAGGGTATTGCCCCTCATTGCCCCAATGGCCCCAGCCAGATAAGTACAAAATGATTCCAGAAAGCAAGGTCCTTTTATACCCTAACATGAGCCCCTTCCCCAACCCCCTTTTCCCATTGACTGGTCTTCAGGAGGCACAATCTATTTGCATGAATCTTCCCTAGAAACAAAGAACAAAGGCAGTTACACAAGTTTGCCCAGAGACAAGAAAAGGCGGGAAGTTTTGCCAGAGTTTGCAAGAGGGCACAGTTTAGGTTGTGTTGCAAAATGTGGTTTTACAAGGTAGATTTAAACTGTGTTTCAATAAAACAAAAACTACTAACCATTTTGAGGAGGATTCACTTCTGAGAAAGCTTTGCAGATGAAGTGTTCTGTGATGGGTATAAATAAATCTGATATGCTTGGAGTCCTGACCGAGTAACAAGGAGTCCTGTAGGACAATGATAGTGTTGGGTTTGATAGGGTTCTGAAAATCAAACAATTTTTATTTAATTGTAAAAGCAATAAGGAGCCCTTGGCAATTTTTTTGATTAGAGGAGTGACCTCATCAGACTTGTGCTTTAGGAAAATCGTAGCATTTTGTATAAAGGGAAGATTGGAGTGGTGAAAGACTTGGGGGGAGGGTGGCAAGAAGAACAACTAGAACACTATTATTGAAAAAGAGAGAAAGGGGAAATTGCAAGAGATGTTGTGGAGGTAGGAACAAGATCTGGAAAGTAATTTTAAATGTGTAGTGAGGGAGAAGGATGAGCTGAGGTTGGAAACTTGAGTGATTGGAAGGACCATAGTAATGTCAACAGAAATAGGCAAGTTTGGAGAAGCGATAGATTTGGGGAAGGGGAGAAAGATAATGAGTTCTGCTATGGATATATTGAATTTAAAATTCCTCCAGAATATATAAAATTTGAGATATCCACTAGGTGATATGCAGTATTAAAATTCTGGAGGGAGACTAGAGCTAGTAATATTAATATACACATGTGTGTATATATATGTATATATATACACATACACATATACACAATACATTTAATATACACAGATATATATGTATATATACACATATGGACACATACACACATATATGTATGTATGTATATATATATGTGTATGTGTATGTATTCTACCTTCCCAGCATCTTTGGAATGTGTCCCTTTCTCTTTCCTCACAGCTCACCCCTAAACCCTCATTATCTTTCATTTGGACTAGTCCAATAGGCTCCCAATTAGTCTCACCCTGGTCTCTCCCCTCTCTAATCAACTCCGAACACAGCTGCCAGGGATATTCCTAAAACATGGTCAGGATCAGGGCATTACTATGCTCAAACAGTTCATTTATTGCCTCTAGGATAAAATACAAACACCTGTTAGGACTTTAAAGCCTTCAATAAACTGATTCTAGACTATTTTTTTCAAGGATATTATACACTGCTCTCCTTCATGTGCTTGGCATTTCCATCAAATTGGCTTAGTTGCTGTCGCAATACCTAGAATAATCTCCCTTCTTATAACTTCTTGGAATGGGGAGCTGAGCCCTAATTAAAGCTCAGTTCAAGAGCTGTATCTTACATAAAGTATTTCTGGCTCTCTCCTCCCCACCTCAGGTGTTAATGCTCCCTCCCCCATCCCATTTTATTTACTTTGTATGGATTTTTGCATTACTTATATGTAATATATGCCACCCGCACCCCACTCCTCCTTACTGAAAGTAAACTCCTTCTGGGTACTGACTTTCATTTTTGTCTCTGTATTTCCAGTGTGTAGCACGTAGTGGACAATGGTACCATCAGGTTTATTCCTTGCTTTTAGGCAGCTGAAGCTCAGAGTTGATAATTAAATGAAGAAATTAGGAATAGAAAACTATATGCAAACTCTACTCTCTATTATTTAGGAATTAGTATCCTGCTTGTGTGGTTTTTTTTTTTTTTTTGCTTCTTTTCTTCTATAAAGTGCCTTTTCATCTGTAAATTGCCTTTTTCCCCTCCTAATTTTATTCATTAACTCCTCCCTCGGGGGATAGAGATGGGAAAGAAAGCAGGTGCTAGTCAGTAGCTTTGGTGAACAACGTTGGGCAAGGATTTGGATGATTGTGATTTTCTCTTCATTGCCGTAAGTACTTATTGAGAATTGGCTGTGTCCATGAAGTTAGGAAGAAAAAAATGCAGTGCAAAATTATAAAGCAGAAGTTTTTTATTCTACTTTGAAATTGACAAAGTATTTTGATTCATTTTTGAAATTTTAAACATACAATTAATTTTTATTTTAAGATCAGTTAGAAGACTTGCTTCCCCTTTTATTTTTATTACATATGAATGGAATTTTAACTCTTATACTCTTTTTACATTTGGGATTTTTGAATATATAATTTTTAATATTTATGTATATATATATGTATATCACTGTTTTAAAATATACTAGAATATAACTAAAATACTATCTCCTATAAAAAGAAATTGAAATATAAAATAGGTCCATCTTGGAGCCCAGCCAAAGGAGTTTGGTTATTAAAATAGCAGAAACATCTTGGAATACATAAAGCAAACTCATTTGTCAGGTGTTTCCATACATAGACAAAGGCTATGCTACAATCCAGAGTACTATTGAATTCTTTTGGAGGATCTTCAGCTAGTAAAACAAACAAACAAAAAAAACCCTTCAAAGTAAAGAAGGCAAATTATTACATTTTTCTTTGTTTCTCCCCTTTCTTGGAATAAAACTTTGTAAATTATATTATGACATAGTTTGAGCATTAGGCCATAAAGGTTACTGTTCTGGCAGGAAATCAGACCATTAAAACTGAAATATAAGCCCCCAAATGAGGTAGATTTTGTTTGTAACATGAATTTAGAGCTTATTTGCTAATTGACACTTTGGGTAAGTACTGGTATACAATCTTTTCTGAGATATTTTTTTGCAAATGGAAGTTAACAGGAGTAGAAAATACTAGATCTACACAAAAATAATTATCCCTTCTGCTTTCATAGAATCCTTTTCTCTAAGAGGACAAAGTACTTTATGAGTATCTAAGTGCTTCACCCAGTGGCAAAAATGTTAATAAAAGTGCTCAACTACTTACTTGGATGGCGCTCTGTTGAATAGACTGGGGCCTTCCTGTACTTCTCTACTTGTTAATTAGACATTACTTAAAAGTCCTTCAGTTTCCATGAAATAGGGAATGTATGAAACCAATTTGGTGACCACATGATGAGAAGGCAGTGGTTTTCCCTATTACTAGTAATTTGAGTAATGGAGTTATTTCCTGTAAGAATATACTTACTTCTAAGTAGCTGCAGATTGAATAACAACTTTTTAGATACATCCATTACCTTCATGCAGCCTAGTTGCAGGATATTTTGAGTTTATCAAGTTTCACCAGTTACATATAAATTGATCATAATAAACTTAGTTGTCTTAACCATATTAACTAAAGATCATTTAAACATCAAGTCCATCAATTTTTTACTAAGTTTGGTTGGTCTAAAGGCTGGTAAATTAATCATTTCTAAGATATACAAAGTGGCAAAGCCAATAATTTTTCTTTTTTTTTCCTTTTTTTTTTTGGAGGGCAATTGGGGTTAAGTAACTTGCCCAAGGTCACACAGCTAGGTTTTTGTTTGGGTGTGCGTTAAGGGATCCGAACTCAGGTCCTGCTGACTCCAGGGCTGACGCTCTACTGACTGCGCCACCTAGCCGCCCCCAAGGCCAATAATTTTTCAAAGAAAATGATGTAAACAAAACGAAGAACTACAAAGACATGGGGAAAAAGAATATAAGAATTCAGAAATTTAAAATATCAAAGGAAAAACAAATACATATAAAGAGAGGAGAAGTTATAGCTAATAGTGTGGGAAAGGAACTTGTAGGTACATAGTATGATATAAAAAGATTTGGCCATTCTGACCACAACCCCTCATCCTTTCCTTTTATTTCTGCCTGTAGGCCTTACACAACTATGGGAAGTATTTCTTCCCTCAAAGACCAGCTCGTGTATCAATCACCTTTTCTATGAAGGTTTCTTTCATTCCTCTAGCTAAAAATGATTTTTCACATCATATTTATATTGTACTGTTCTCCCTTGTGTAATACATATATGTGTATTTATTTTATGCACAGCTCACATGCTCCATTTTCATTGTAAGACTTTTGAGGGCAAGACCACATGATTTTTCATCCATCTTCCCAAGCCTTAGGATATTTCTTATATGTGGTGGGTTCTTTATTTTATTTTATTATTATTTTTTTTTTGGAGGGCAATTGGGGTTAAGTGACTTGCCCAAAGCCACAGGGTTAGTAAGTGTGTTAAATGTCCAAGGCCTGATTTGAACTCCTGACTCCAGGGCCATTGCTCTATTCACTGCCCCCCCCCCCCATGTGGTAGGTTCTTAATAAAGGTTTAAGATGAAAGGAATGAATAAAGCTAAGGTCCAAATGAAGGTTACATGATACAATATTGTGTCATCAAAATTTCAATGCAGGAAAACCCCCACAAATTTACAATAAATTATGAAATTTAAGATGTGTCATTTAAAAAATATTTTATATCTTTTGAAATGACACAAATTTTTTAAAAAGTGTAAAAGGGTTAAAATATTAAAGAAAGTAGATTTCCAGGGGTGTGCTGAATAATTTTTTTAAAAAAGGGGATGGTAAGCCAAGTGAATTAACAGCTGGCTCTTTGTCCTTTCCCCAATAGTTTCCTAATTTCTACCAGTTTCCTTTGACTTTTTGATGTGGATACAAAGGTGCCTTAAGGGTTAATGTTAAGGGTTGCTTGTGAGGCCCTCCTGACCCTGAGAGTGTCCTAAAGTCTCTTCCCTTATCTTGGAATACCATAAAACTTCCCCCTTGTCCTGGACCATAAAATTCCTTATCTCTCCCCATCCTGGGTCATAAATTTCCCGTCTCCTTTATGTTGTGTTATCCATCTTCCTCATCCGGTCCCTAAATCTCCAATCCCCATTAGAAACCCTAAAATTATGTCATCATCCTACAGGCTGTGTAGCTTTCTGGCTATATGTCTTTACCTATATCAATGCCTTTCTTTAGCTCCTTGCTAAGTCTCAGGCAGTTCCCTTTGGCTAAAGAGGTTTGATTGAATTCCTTAAAAAAATCTGAACCAGCTCTCTGACCTTCAACATTTTCATTTTTGGATTCTTTCCATCTCTCTTAACTTTTAACTGTTATCCTTGTTCTCTCCTCCCCTCACTCCCCTCTCCTCCCCTCTTCTCCTCTCCCCCTTCCTCTCCCTCCCCCTTCCTCTCCCTCCCCTACTCGCTTCTCTTCTCCCCCTCTCCCTCTCTGTCTTTCTCTCTCCCCCTCTTCCTTCCACCCCTTCCCCCTCACCCTCCTTCTTCCCCTCTCTCTCTCCCATGTCCTATTTTTTGTCTAGTTCTTCTGTTAAATCAAATGAACAGAGAGATGGTATGATATAGCGACTAGAATAATGAATGGATTTTGGGTGAGAAAGATTTCATTTGGAATCCCTTATCATTCACCAACTGTGACCCTAGTCTGAGTCTCAGTTTGCTTATCTATAAAATGGGAATAATAACTGCATTTTTCTCATAAGGATTTTGTGGTGATTAAATGAGATGCATGTAAAGAAAGCAAAATTTGAAATACAGTAAAAATGTGACCTCTCATTATTATTGTTACATAAATTCATATTCATTGCAAGCATCAGTCCTCTTTTATTTTGAAATGGTATCAAAGTTCAGTTCTTTAGGGGTTACATGGGATAGCCATGTTCTAATTAGGCCTAAATTAACAAAATTCCTGATTGATATATCTGTTTCATGCAACCCCATTATTATAATTTTATAGTCTTAAAATCATAGGATAATAGATAATACTCTCTAGTAAGTTAAACCTATGTGCATTTCCAGCATACTTTGTCCTTTCATTATCACCTTGGGATCTGAAACATAACAAGGTTAATTCCTGATTATTAAACTATGAAAAAATAATTGCTCCACAAATAATTCTCCTGTAATTTTTGTTTGCCGTTCATAGATTTCTGAACCCTGGGTTATGGTAAGACACTGCATCACCCTTTAGCTCCAGTCCTTTTTTCAAATGTAAAATATTTAGAGGATTTTTTTTAACAGTTGGGGGGTAGGGGCAGCTAAGTGGCACCAGTGAATAGAGCACAGGCCCTAACATACTTACTAGCTGTGTGACCTTGGGCAAATCACTTAATCCCAATTACCTTGCTTTACCCCCTCACATATATATATATATATATATATATATATATATATATATATATGTATGTATGTATGTATGTATGTATGCAAAAGAACAATGAAGGGGGAAGAAGAGAGGGAAGGAGGGGAGAGGGAGGAATAAGTATTTATATTGCAAATAGTATGTGCAAAGTATTTTTCAAAAACAATTATTTCATGTGATCCTCACAACAACCCTGAGAAGTCAGTGCTATTGTTATCTGTTTCATTGTTGAAGGAAACTGAGGTACTTTCTCAGGGTCACACAACTAGTATCTGAGGCTGTATTTGATCTCTGGAAACTGTAATCAGAGAGGAATTGAATTATTTCCCTAGGGTCACTTAACTAATTAAATAGAGGAGCTAAACAGGAAGCAGTGAGTTACTAGATACTGGAGGTGTGCCACCAGAGATTGGATGACCATTTATTGGGTAGACACTATCAAATTCAACAAGTATTTATTAAGCACCTGCTATGTAACAGGCATTATGCACTAGGTGCTAGAGATACAAAGACAGAAATGAAACAAATTCTGTCCTCAGGAAATTTACACCCTTCTGGCAGATACAACTGTCTACAATTAAATAAATATTTAGAATATATAAAATACTTACAAGATAAGAGTGTCATTAACTTGACGGATCAGGAAAGGCCTCCTGTAGAAGGTGGCTGTGATTTGAAAGAGGCTAAGGAATTCTATGTATGAGAGAAGTGAGGGGACACCTGTTATACAAAGGTTCTATGAACAGAGATTAATTTTAAGTAGGGGAAAGGAGTCATGTGAAGCAAACTGGTTTAACTGGAATGGAAAATTTATGGAGAAGAATAACATGAAATAAATTTGGAAAGGTGAGTGGAAGCTGAATTTTGCAGGACTTTAATCCCAGGCTGTAATTAAGAGGCAGCCTGTTGAATAGGAGATTCATACTTCAGGCAAGGAATTGAACTAGATAACCTCTGAGATCTCTTCCGACTCTGAGATGCAATGATTCTATGAATAAATACAAGGTAAAATGAGAGCATTTAGTTATTTTAAAATTTATATCCTTACATTGAGATCTTACTTTTACATTGTGTAGATTTCCTACTGAATCCCTACCTCTATCACCTCCCAGAGAGACATTCCTTATAACAGATTTTTTTTCCAAAAAATGAGGAAAGAAAAAAGATGGGTAAAAATGATCAATATATCAAAAAAATGTATACAATTTCCTCCCTCATGGTCCCCAACTTCTGCAAAAGAGGAAGAATTTCTTGTATGTCTTCTTTGGGGAAATATTGCTCTTCATTATTTTACAACAAATATTTTTATTGTTTTGTGATAAGTCAGTCAACAATAATTTATTAAGCATTTATTATGTGCCAGGTACTATGATAAGTCCTGTGTATATGCAGAGAAAGGTAAAAATATAGTGAAGTTTTGAGTTAAGCCAATGGATCTTTTTTCAGAATAGTTTTTATGTAAAAGTTATACTAAATTTCAGTAAGAGATCTGTGAAAATAAAGATATAAGTTTTTTTTTCCTGAACAAGTTCTTGGATTCTATGAAATTTTTCCATGGATCCATTGAGAATCTGATTCTTGGTCAACAAGCATTTTTTAGACTTTTACTGTTTTCTAGGCACTGTGCTCAGCATTGCAAATACAAAGAAAAGCCAAAACACGATCTCTGCTCTCAAAGAACTAACATTCTAACAGTTGCATACAATATGGAAACAACTCTGGGCAGACTAGATAGAAGCAGTGTAAATGGGAGATGATTTCAGAAGGAAGGTACTAGTTGTAGAGAGATGTAGAGAATTATGCCCCAAAGGTAATTGTAGAAATATCGGTATGGTTGTTCTGTCTTTGAAGTAAATTTCCTTTAAGCTAATTGCTATTATGTAGTTAAATAGAACTGGGGTGCCAGTCTGTGTCTCTTAATATTTAGGGGCTCCAGTCCCTGGTAGTATAGAAGACACACCTGTGAATCTTTTAGGGCCTCTGAGAATGCTGAGGGAGGAGATATAGTAGTAGATTCAGCTATAAGAGATTGGGGTCAGAGAATATTAGTTACATATATAATTGTACATCCTAGGTTCTGATAATTTCCTTTACTCTGTTGGTTTACTATTTGTACATTGAAAGGATTAAAAGAAAATTTGAAGTTCTATAAAAAGTTTGATAGTAGGTCATTTTTGTTTGTATAAGTTTCTAATAATTTATCTAAAATATTTCTTATGGTTCAGTTGTGATTTTGCCTTATTCATTAAACAAATATTATCCTCTTTTTATTAGGTCAGTTAAAGGATGATTACATTTGTCAGTCTTTCCAAAGATCCAGTGTTTAATTTGATGTAAGTTCTATAATGTTTTTGTTCCTACATTACCCCTCAGATTTCTTCCAATTCTTAAATTTAATGGGTTTTTTTGCCTTTTTGGAGGGCAATTGGGTTTAAGTAACTTGCCCAAGGTCACATGGCTAGGATTTTGTTTGTGTGTGTTAAGTGTCTGAGGCTGGATCCAAACTCAGGTCCTGCTGACTCCAGGGCCAACGCTCTACTCACTGCGCCACCTAGCTGCCCCAAATTTAATGATTTTATGAATAAAAGAAGGTAAAATGGTTTATGCTTAGTTATTTTTAAGTAAGCAATGAGTTTCTTTAACTGTCCCTCCTTTGTGTGTTTAATTCTACATCCTCATGTTTGTGCTTTTTGTTTCACCCCCTTTAGAATGTCCTATGAACTCTTCTCCCCTCCATCCAAGTCCTATCTATGCTTCAAGACCCAGCTAAGTTCTCACTGCCTCCCGGAAGAGTTCCTGGACTAGTCCAGCCCAACAAGATCTCCCCATTTTTTGACTCATACAATATTATCATTTGTTTTCTCTACCAATCATTTTTGGCATTAACACTTCTTTTCTTGTTGGTAATCTCTTGTATAAGAAGCATCATGTTTCTCTTAGAAAATAGGCTCTTGAGAAAAGGAATCCCCCCTCAGTTCTCTGAATCCCCATAGGAATTGCTCAATAAAGACTTGTTGAACTGAATTAAATTGTTAGAGGTTGTAACTCACTTATGGATGGTTTGGTGAGGAGGGAGGGAGGAAAGAGAGAGCTGTTAATAGAGCTGCTCTTCCTGAGTTTTATATTGCCATTTGCCTTATTGCTATTAAAGTAATGAAATTTCTGGTTCAGTACTCACAATGTGGATGCTCACAGTCAGAAATTATAAAGGATAGCCTCAAATTGGTTTCAATGTTGGTTTAACAATCAGACCAGAGCATTGCTGCCAACCCTATATCACAGGAAGGGAGCATATTTGCCAAGATGAAATTTGCCAATGCATAACTAAATAGCATTAACATGTGATGTGTGGTTACTCTTACTAGGGGTCTAGTATTTGGAATAGTCAGGTGCAGAGGATTTAAATACTACTTTGGAATTAAACCAATGACTGGATTTGTACTCCAAGTCCCCCCACCATTTTAGATTGATGTCTATTCACGATAGCACATGGCCCGAAACGATAAAACTCTTTGGTGACAGTAAATCCTGTTTAATTTTGAATTCTTTTAAATTTTTTTTTACTTTTTGATTTTTGGAGGGCAGTTTGGGGTTCAGTGACTTGCCCGAGGTCACACCACTAGTTTTTGTATTAAGTGTCTGAGGCTGGATTTGAACTCAGGTCCTCCTGACTCCAGGCCTGGTGCTCTATTCACTGCACCACCTAGCTGCCCCTAATTTTGAATTCTTAATGAATAATCATATCATTCTAGGTCTTTTCATTGTTACCTACCAATATTCAAAGTTCTTATTACCTGTTCTGTACTTAATATTTTCCAAACTTGTTTCCCTCCCTTATTTTTCTTTCTGATAATAGCTAATAATAATAGTTGTAGCACTTTAAAGTTCACAAAACTCTTTACATATGGAGGGTGACAGAGAATGAAGAGAGGAAACAAACATGTCTATAATGCCTATGATGTGCCAGGCATTGTGATTAGCACATTACAAACATTATGTCATTGAACCCTTGCAACAACTTTGAGAGGTAGATGCTCTTATTATACCCATTTTACAGATTAGGAAACTGAGGCACAGAAAGTTTAAGTGATTTCCTAAGGTCACACAGTCAGAACATATCTGAGATAGGCTTCAGATTCTGGTTTTCCTGAATCCCTAGTCCAACACTTTTATCCCCTGTCTTGATGCATTGATTCATTCCAAATCTTGATGTATTCAAAATCTTGATAATTTCTGTTCCTGAAAAACAAATAAACAAACAAAAATAACCCAAAAAGGACACACAATTCTATGAGTAACTTTCGTTAAGTATTTTTCCAATAGATATGAGGCATAATCTTAGTTAAGAAGGACAATGATACTAATGACTAAAAGCTGGGTTGGTGTAATGGCAAGCACAAAAGTAGTTCACACCTGGTTTCAGCTATTGACTTAACACCTTTATTCAGTTCAAGTTTCTTTTGAGCCTTGTATCAAGTCAGTTAAAAAAACAGAATGTATGAACCCCACAACTTGTGAATCCTAGAAATCATGAACTTCTGCAACAGGAAAGGTAGGAACTAATGACCATATATAAGGAGAGTCTTGGCTAGAAACAGCAGAACTGAGAAGAGGACTCATGTGGTGGCAGAGTTAAGAAGCAGAAAACTTGTGGTATCCTAGCACTCTGTCTTCTCTGTGTTGATGTTTGTTTGTGACTGTACAGAAGCCCTAGGACCTTACTGGAAGCCCTGAAAGAAGATTTTCTGGTTGTATGTTTACAGAAGTCCTGGAAGAGGGTTTTGGAGGTCCTAGGACTTTAGTGATGATTTGTGCTGACTTCTTGGATCTTGTTTGTGGGTCTGTGTTGATTTCTATATTGATGATTTGTGTTGAGTTCTCAGAGGTTGATGGGTCTGAGTTGATTTCACAGGCAGAAAGTGAATTGATGATGATGCTGTCAATGTGTATAAATATTATTGTGGCTCTGTCAAGCTTTGTCTTCCCAGAAACAGGAATTGTGAAGGACTTGAGGTAGACTGTGAACTTCAATATGGAATGGGAACTGGATGAAGAACTGGACAAGGAGCTGGACAAGGAACTGGGAGCTGCCTTCCTTTGAAATCAGGTGACAGTTGGAGCTGGGACCATGGAAGAGGAACCATAGAAGCTGAGAGCCAGCCTCAAGTCAAGCTGAAAGAAGACTTTACTTATATACTGTGTACTGACTGATAAAATTATGATTTATTCTGACCTAGGGGTGGAGAGCTTTGACTTTTGTACTTTGTGATGGAATTAAGGATTTGTGATTGACTAATTGAATGTACTTTATTTAAAACTATGTGACTACTTTGGTGAAAACTATGTGGCCATTTTAGTGATAAGTTGTTGAGTTGTGACATGGTGAATGCGGTATATTGATTTTCTGTGATAACTTGTAACGTTGTGAATACTGTACCTTGATTTTCTGTGAATGTCTTGCTCTGATTTGTTTTTGAATAGAGAGTTTGCTATACTATGTATTCAGAACCTCTAGAAAGCTACTCATGCATGGCTTTACAGTTGGAAGGCATAACAGAGTGAGAAGAACACTAGGCTTGGAGTTAGAAGACTTGGGTCTGTGGCAGTTAGGTGTTATAGTGGATAGAGCACTGGGTCTGGAGTCAGAAAGACTGGAATTCAAATCTGGCCTCAATGCTTCCTAACTACATGAGCCTGGGCAAATCACTTAACCATTTCTGTCTCAGTTTTGTCATCGATAAAATGAACTGGAGAAGGAAATAGCAAACCACTCCAGTATCTTTGCCAAGAAAACCCTAAATGGGGTCATAAAGAGTTGTACAGAACTGAACAGCATCAGCTGATTTGAGTCTAAATTCTGACACTTCCTAGTTCTTTGTCCTTGGGTCTTAGGTTTCTCATCTGTGAAATTAAGGTGATAATAATTTATAAATCACCTCTTCACAATAAGTGTGTGAGCTGTTGCTTTAAAAAAAATAATTAATACCTTTGTCCCTAATTTCTGTGGAGTTTTGTTTTTTTATCAAACTATTATTATTTTTATTAAACTTTTATTAAATTTTTATTAAATCTGTGATTTTATTGGTTGAGGGAACTCCCAATGAGGAAATTCTTGGTGCCAATGCTGGCAAGTACTTACTCATATAGTTTAAAAATCAAATCCTTGAACTTGGAGGTTAAATGGTTTGCCAATGGTTACATAGTGAATATATTAAGGATGGCATTTTCTCTACCCTCTATTTCATGATAATTCTTAAAGGGTTGATTATATAAATTATAACTACTTCATCAGAGTCAATTTAGTATACAAACTGTGGAAGACAATGACATGTTTGTAATTTTTTACAAGTGTTTGTAGAGGACTAATAATTGCTAATGTTTGTATTAAGGTGACTTTTTGTGATACTGATTTTTAATATTTTAAGTACCTGTAGTTTTAATAGCTTAAAAACTTGGCCATTGAGGCAAAAGTTCTACTTTCAGTTCATGTCTCTAATCTTACCTCTACTAACTGAATTTAAAAAATTATCTTTTTTTAGTTTTCAGCATTTACATTTATAAGATTTTTAGTTCTAAATTTTATCCCCTTCCCTCCCTTCTCCTTCTCCAAGATGATATAGGCTATATATCTCTATCTATATCTCTCTATAAATATATATATACACATATATATTATATATACATATATGTATATATATTGACATTAATCATGTTGTAAAGAAGAATTAGAATGAAAGGGAAAAACCACAAGATAGAAAAAAGAGAGGGAGAAAATAGTGTGCTTTGATCTGCTTTCAGACTCCATAGTTCTTTTTCTGGATGTGAATTGCATTTTTTATCATGATTCTTTTGGAATTGTCTTAGATCACTGCATTGCTGAGGAGAGCTAAGTCTTTCAAAGTTGGTCATCATACAGTATTGCTGTTACTGTGTACATTGTTCTCCTGGCTCTGCTCACTTCGTTCAGCATCAATTTATGTACTACTGAGCTTTTTTGAAAAAAGTGAATTTTTGTATATGGGTATATTTGCATGTATTTCTACAAAAACTATATATGTAACATATTTGTGATATATGCTATAAATTATTTATACCGTATACCAATTATAGTCAACCAAATGGAATATTTATCCTCCAAAAGAGATTCAAATCAATCAAACATTAATCAACAAAATAGATGGAATTTTCATTTATAAGAAAGAGCAGGATATGAAATACAGATAATCATTTTACATTATAGAAAATACCCAACAGAAAGATATTAATTTAAGTCCTATGTCCATCTCTTAGGAGAGAGCTTAAAATTTATTCGTGAGAAGAGACTGGTGCAAAACAAAGGATTTATGAATATGAATGTAATTGCACAAAAAAAGAGAGGAAATGTTGATTTTTCCTTCCACTTAATAGGAGTTGGATCCAAAGGAGGTGAAATGTACATACATATAGTATTCTATGACATTTTGACCTCATTTTAAGAACTCAGAGAGAATGATCAACCCTTGTAGCCTTTCCTGGAGATGGAATTTTTCTTAAAAGTTTAGCATGGGTCTATTCCACTAGAGAATCATTCTTTAGCAATATTATAAACATTTAATTTTTTTCTTTTCCATACTGTATAGATCCCCTCTGGCAAAGGCTATGACCAAATATTTTAATCTTTTTGTTTTTCTTTAAAGAAGAAAAATAAGTGGTGCTCCTCCTTCATTCTTGAGCTTGTCCAGGGACATGTTCCTTTTCTCACATGATTTTTTTCCTTCTTTGTCTCCTTTTAAGTAAACCCTAATAATAGTGTAGTGAATAGTGATGGGAAGGGTTCATAGATTCTCAGGCCCTTGTGTGGTGGTTGGAGGGAGAGAATTTGAACAAAAAAAGGAAATTGAAATGAGATGTCTTGTTATTTAATATGACTATCCTCTCTCCACAACCCCTGTTTTCCTCATTTGTACATTGAATTGTTTTAGGTGCTTTACTGCTTTAATTCTATGACACTAATACTCTATTCTTTGTTTTGAGTGTTATAACTTTTGGCAAATTCTGTTTATTCTAGGCAGAAATTTTAATTCTTTAAAAATGTCATTATATTATGATAGGTAATATAACAGAAATTTAATGATCACTATTATTTTTGATCTCATGATCATAAAAATTCTACCTCTAAATTTTGATGTGGCACTGTTATTTGGCACTATTATTTACTATAGAAGAATTACTATTTAGAAAATGAGAAGCAAATTTCTTTTGAATTAGCTTAAGCACAAAAATGATATTTCAAAGGAATTTGCAAAGGTAGATGTCAAACTTTTTTTGCAATTAGATAGTCATAATTACTGCCTAGAAAGTAATTTGCAGCTTATACAAAACTTTTTAGCTTAAAATAATCAGTCGGTCAAGAAATACTTACTAAACTCTTACTATGTGTCATCCAAAATTCTTGTTTATAATTTTCTTGACAGAGAGAAATGGACAAATACTTACTATAAAGCTAATAGTAATATAAAGTGATATTTAATTGATATGTATATAAAGCCAATATTACCTTAAACAGAAAAATACCTATGTTTACAAGCATATGAATTTATATATCCCTTCATCAGAGTCATAGGAAAGAATTCTGAGTACATTAATTAGGGTACTATTTATATCCACGAGTAGCCCTGCCTTCATTAAAATAAAAAAAAAATGATACTCTGTTGGAATTTCACCAGCATATTGATGTTTCAAAGCAGAAGTTACAGTTATCAGTATTTTCACATAATTATACTTATTATCAAGGCTATTATTATTATTATTATTATATTGTATTATTATTTGAGCTAACAATTATATTTCATGTTAGAACTACAAAGGGGAACCTAATTAATGATTGTGCTAATTGTTCTTTCCTAGTGAAAAAATTTATACTTCACACACACACACACACACACACACACACACATATAAATATAATTTTATGTCTTATGAAACTCCAAATAATTCCATTTCTATGCATGTGGAAAAACTCCAACTTCCTTATTCTCATATGGCTAAACAGATCAAGAGTAAACAAGGGAAGCCTAATTCTTTGATCCAAAAAATGATCACAAACCATACAAGATTAAGTAAAATATTATCTAATGATATCTTATCAATCCGATTTAAAAACTGTGTAAATGAACAAATTTCTCTTTTCTCATCCCATTTAATGTATTCTTTTTCATTTTGAAACTTGACATAGACTTTTTACATTTTATTTAAAATTTGTTCAGTACCTGACTTTTAATAGGTACTTAATATGTATTGACTAATTATCAAAGTTAATCAAAAGAAGGTTACAAAACTAATAAGTAAAGAAACATTCATTATGTACTTACTTTGTTTCTGGCACAAAGATGAAGTCTAACAGTCCCTGCCCTCAAGGTTCTTATATTCAATCAGGGGAGACAACATGTACAAGTTAATTGTTGTGGGGGCTAGTAGTGGGAAGGGAGGCAAGAGTATCTAAGGGATCAGGAAAAGATTCCTGTAGAACTTGCTGTTTGAACTGAATCTTGAAGGAAATTAGAAATTCAAAGAGGTATATATGAAGAGGGAGTATAGTTTAGGCATGTGGAATAGTCAGTGCAAAGACATGTGGATATGGATAACATAGTACCATGTATAAGGAACAGTAAGAAGGCCAGTTTGACTGGACTATGTGTATGTGTGTGTAGATGTGTGTGTGTGTGTATATATATATAAATGTGTATATACATTTACATATATATGCACACACATATGTATAGACAATGTATATCATACAACACACACACATATGTACATACATATATGTATATATACACATACATAAATACATATAATGTATATCATACATACATACAAAGTATATATATGGTACAGCTAGGTGGTACAGCCTAGAGCTCTGAGCATGGAGTCAGGAAAACCTTAGTTTAAATCCAACCTGAAGCACCTACTAGCTGTGGCCTGTCACAAGCTGTGACTTGCAAATCACTCATCCCTATTTGACTTAGTTTCATCATCTATAAAATTAGTTGGAGAAGGACATTTCAAACAATTCTGATATCTTTGCCAAGAAGAGCACCAACGGGATCAGAAAGAGTAGGACACAACTGACAGCAAATATACTACATGACTAACAGCAAATATACATACATGCATACATACGCACATGTGTAAATGTATGCATGCACATGCATACATATATACACATATGAATATATCCTAAAAGCAGAACAAATTTTAAAACCTGTGATAGAGGTAAAATCTTAGCTAGGTCCTGGTTAGTGCAAATATTGAATTCTCTGAAGTGGTCACATTATTCAGATTTCACACTGCATATTCTCATTGAACTGGAACCAATTACCATATTTCAAATAACTATACTTTGAATAGTGTTGTTTCAAATATATGCCATTATTTCAGGGGAATTCATTATTTGTACTGATCAGGACAGGTCAGATTACTTGGTAAAGCTTTTGAATTTTCCTTTAAAACTGTCTAGAAAAAGAGCAAAAATGGTGCCAGGACTGCAGTATACCAAAGGACTCATGTGTGTGTTAGTGTGTGTGTGTGTGTGTGTGTGTGTGCGCAAACATGTATGCATACATGCATTCATACATATATATGTGTGTGTATATATATATATAATATATATATATATTATATATATATATATATATATATATAATATATATATATTCTCTCTCTCTCTCTCCCTCTCTCCCTTCCTTCCCCCCCCCCCCCACTTTCTCCAATGGTACAAATCTTAGTAGTTCCATGCTGTCTCATCTTGTCTCCAGCCTTCTACAAATCCTCCATATGTGAATCATCCCACCTGGTCATTTACATTCTCTGTTTTTCTTTTAAACATTATGTAGATCCTATCATTGGAATTATAAAATACAATAACAAATGTTCTGTAACTGCTTATTTATAATTAAATAGCAAACTTGGTTTTTTCAAGCAAATGTTCCCACATTTCCTTGCTTCTGCCCTCCCACTTTTCTCAGCTTGTTTAGATACTCTTTTTTCCCCTTCATTTATTATTCAGGCTAAAGTATGGTAGTAGAGGGGGAAAGCCATGTCATAAATATGCCATGCAATTTGTGTCAGTAAGAGTGAATTTAATAAGTAGGTAAAATATTTTCTCAGAAAAGACAAGGAGAAAGATATTAATTGAATGTGGAAATTTCCGCATGATAAATACTCTTTATTTTATGCTCTCAAAAATACTTGTTGAATTGAGTAGGTTTTGTTTTCCTACACTTATGTATAGCTAAATAAAAGTAATTTATTGTTTTGTAATCTGTAGTGTGTTCAGTTTGCAAAGATTAAAACTTTAGTTCTTGAATTCTTACATAAAATTCTAATAGAAGTAAAGGGAGTAGCCATGTTCATGCATATATTAACTCTCTGGAGTACCCTTGTGGACCTTTCCAGGTAATTGATTTTCACAGGTCTCTATCAACTACTCTAACATAACATGATTACCTAAGTGTAAAGTCAGCCTCTATTTCTAGTGGGATAATATAACTGAAGATGATCACTTATTAGAGATATGGTAGAAAAGATTCATGATACAAGTATAAGGTGAAATAGGTACACTCTGATATTTTGTTCAACCCTTAGATTTAATGTCCCTATGATTCTATGCTTTTACAAACCATTGCTAATAGCATGATGGCTCCAAGGCATTTTTTTTTTTTTTAGGTATCAGATCTGAGAAAAAATTACCCTGAGATCATTTTAGATTCATTTTCACACTGGGATTATGTTTCACTTTACTTTTCCTTCATGGCCAAAAAGGGGTGGGGGGGTTCTATTTCCCTAATCCCTCCAAATAACTTGGTGCCACAGCCAGAGACAAAAAAACTGAATTATGTGGGTCACAGAATCAACTCAGTAATGCTGAAACATTGTTTTAGACAGTCAAGATGAGGTATCATTAGACAGTATTTTACTTAATCTTATATGGTTAGTGATCATATTTTTGGATCAAAGAATTAGGCTTCCCCTGTTTGTTCTTTATCTGTTTAGCCATATGAGTATAAGGAAGTTAGAGTTTTTTCACATACATAGAAATGGAGTTATTTGGGGATTCATAACATATAAAATTTGGGCAATTATCTTTTTTTAATAAAATACCCAGTGTGATTAGCAATAAAGAAGATATGTATTGCTGCATATTCAATGTTTAATAGTGATTGTATATTTTCTTACTAATATATAAATTATATAAAAATCCTAGCTAATAATACTAAAATAAATATTTAAAGCAGATTTCAGTTGAATAGTTTTTTATAGGCAAGACAGATATATAAAAAAGTATTCAGCATGTTTTATGGCAAATTTCTAGCTTCCAGAACTGCTAGAAATGTGAGGTGTTTATTTAACATGAAAGAAAGCAGGTTCACGTGGTTCACATAGAATAAATGCCTTTGGGCTAAAGGAAGAGCAGAACTAAAAGGATTTGGAGAGATCTGAGAAAAGTACTATTTCTTATACATTTTTCTTTCTTTTTACATTGATAGTTTTCTTATGAGATATCGAGTTATAAGTAACTAAGCAGATGTCAAAGAAGTAAACACATTTGCTTTTATTTATTGTATCTAATATATCTTTTAAGCAATCTTTATTTTTTCTAGTAACCTAATTGAACTCATGAGCATCTTCAAGCAGACATTCTTTGAGCACATACAAAGCACATACACCTAAAAGAAATCAGTTAAGAAGCAAAAAATAAGGAAACCATATTAAAATCTCATTATTGCTTTTGAGGTCTAGGTCAGGGGTGGGGAACCATGAGGCCACATGTGATCCCCTAGGTCTTCAAGTGAAACCTTTTATTAAGGGAATTTCTTCTGTGAAGTATGAATTCAGTCAAAGGGTTCCCCAGTATAGCAGCAAGCCCCCTAGCATACCAGGAAGGCTGCTAGCACAGGTCCTTAGATCTGCTTTCCTAAAGGAAAGCAACTCAAAATGGGTTAACAATCTTACTTTAATCAAACATATATCATTTACCTAGTTCAGAGGGAAAAGTCAGCACCCTGAACTTCAGAGAATACAAACAGAAGTTACAAAAAAACAAAAGAAATACAGACAAAGAAACAGACCAGCACACAGGGCTTCCAGATGTCTGACCATTATGTCCATACCTCATTAGTTACCAGAGAAGTAAGCACCAACATCTGGGTTTTCAAAGCCCTGGGGCTCAATATCTGGCAAAATTACATAACTCTTCCCAAAGTGAGCCCCAAAGCAAAACCTCACATCAGGGTATATATAGCCTTCTCCTGGGCCAGAGAATGTCACAACCCTCTTGACCCATTGCCCAATCACAAAGTAACAAAGTATGGGCATTCCTGAAAAACAAGCCTCCTGTCACAGGCTCCATGTGACTACATTCTGCCTATTGGGAGCAGAGTCAAATCAGGGAAGGTTCTTAGATTCACTTAAGCCTATCAAGGGGCCAAAGGGCAGGAAAGATCTTCAGATTCCCATTATCATTACACCCAGGTTCTCCACCCCCGGTCTAGGCTATATTATTTCTCTTTAAGTGAAACCTCCCTTTCACACCCCTCTCTTTTCATTCATTAATTTAACAAACATTTTCTAAACACCTATTATGCAGAAGGCGTTTTGTTAGGGACTCTAGGAAATGAAGATGATCAGTGATTTGATGGTTCTTGCTCTCAAGAAACTTCTAGTCCAGAGGAAGAGACAAGAAACACAGGGACAAAAGCTTAGCTAACAAAAAAAGATAGATTGTGATAATTGTCAGGAAAGATATGAAGAGGTTGCTCTAGGAATTCAGAGGAGAGAGAGACAATTTACAGTTGGAGGATCAGTCCAAGTTCCACGGAGGAGGCAAGCCTTAAGGAACAGAGAGAAATTGATCAGGGGAATATAAGTACGGAAGGTACTGTATAGCTGGAGAAAATGGTGTTACTGAAAGCTCAGCAAGGTAGGTACATTCAGGGGATGATGAGTAGTTGGTTGTAGCGTAGAGTATATGAAGAATCCTGAAAGAAAATCTGTGCAAGGGTAGATTAGTAGAGGAATTTAAATACCAGCCATTCAATTAACAGACCTTATATATGAGACAGGGGAAAAGGTTTTTATGTAGGAGAAGGACAAGATCGAAAGTGTCCATCATTATGTTTTGAAGTGTAGCTAAGAGGTAAGGAGAAAAGGAAGTCTAACCTATTGTGGGACTGGCATTCAAGAAATATTTACCTGAGTGAAAATTTGATAAAAAGCTAAAGATGTATTACATTATAAAACAAAACAAAACCAAAAACCTTATCATTATGAAGCTAAGAGCAGCACAACTTGTGGGCTGAAGTTTAGGTCGAATGAGCTGTGATCTGGAGCAGAAAATCAAGTGAGGAGGTGTAATGGAAATGCAGATTTGATGATCTTCCCTGCCCCTAGGCCCTTTGATTGGCTTAAGAGACTTTGATTGACTTAAGTGACTCTGAGAACCTTCCTTGATTTGAAAATATACTCTAACCCCTAATAGGCTGAATGTCACATGGAGCCTGTGGTAGGAGGCTTGGTTTTCAGGAATGACCACACCTTGATGCTGTGTGATTGGACAGTGGGTCAAGAGGGTGGTTACATTCTCTGAGCCAGGAGAAGACTATATAATCCCTGATTTGAGGCTTTGCTTTGGGGCTCACTTTGAGAAGTGTTGTGTGATTTGACCAGATGAGACTCTAGGCAGCCATTGTTGAGAGCCCCCCGGCTTTGAAAACCCAGATGTTGATGCTTCCCTCTCTGGTAACTGTGATTTGGTATTGATATAATGGTTGGACAGTTTGGAAGCCTGTCTGTTTGATCTGTAAGTTCTGTAACTCTGAAGTTTGGGGTGCTGACCTTTTCCCCTGAACTAGGTAATGTGTGTTTGTTTGATTAAAGTAAGCTTGTTAACCCATTTTGAGTTGCTTTCCTTTTGAAAAGCAGATCTAAGAACCTATGTTGGCAGGCACCCTGGGGATGTTGGGGTGCTTGCTGCTACAGGAGGATCTAGAGGGATGGGCTCATAAGAAACCTAGTGACTCAGATCTTATGGCCCTGTCTTTCTGGTGTGTTGGAAGAGATCTTTTGTTGTTTTGTTTTAACTTTTAAATTAAGGGAACTACTAGCTGGAGAAAGTGATTTGTAGAATTTCTCCTAGGGTAATAGAATAAGAAGGTGAAAGGGCAAACAGCTTTCAGTGGGCTCAGATCAGGAAAGGAGGGATGTGGGACAATGACACAATGTAAGAAGGAGGTAGTTTGGGGGGAGCCAGAGAAACAAAAGACCTTTCTCTTTGGGAATTCGTTAGCTAGAGTAGATTTCCTTGAGACTTTGCTAGTGATGAAGATGAAATGATTTAGGATAACTGCCCTGGAGGAAGAAGGGAAGTTCTTGCCTAGGCTCAGTCTCCTCTGGGTCAAATCGAGGGGGTAGTGAAGTAGATTTTTGAAAGCCACGAACGTGATTTTTTCTGAAGTCTTAACCATGTTAACAGTCTTGCTCTACCCTTCTTGCCCCAACTCAGTAAACTCCAGTGGCTCCCTATCACCTGCAGGATGAAATACAAAATCCTCTGTTTAGTGTTCAAAGACCTTCATACATTACCCTTCCTCCTGCTACCTTTCCAGTCTTCCTACACTTTAAACCTCTCCACATATACTTTGATCAAGTCCAATGATGCTGACTCTTTAGTTCTTCCCCCACCAACAAAAGACCTCCTCTCGGCTCCAGTAATTTTCTCTGGCTATCCCCTATGCTAAGAATGCTCACCCTTCTCTTATTTACCTGCTGGCTTCCCTCGCTTCCATCAAGTCCCAAGTAAAATCCCACCCTCTGTAGGAAACCTTTCTCAGTCCTTCTTAATTCTAGTGCCTTCCCTCTCGCGATTATTTAACATTTCTCCTTTGTATACATACTTCTTTGAAGGTTGTCTTTTTCATTAGATTGTGAGCTCCTCAAAGTCAGGGACTGTCTTCAGTGTTTCTTCATATCCTCAGTGCTTTCATGGTGCTTGGCATATAGTAGGCACTTATTTACTGACTTCCAATAGTGTGACTAGAGTACTGTTATTAAAAAGTCCCAGACTGAGAGGGAGAATTTGAGAGTTACTACCTCTTAAGTCATGACCCAGTGTTAACTAATGAGCAAACAAGCATTTATTAAATGCTTTTAAGAATTTTTGTAAACTCTACGTTGTTAACCATTTCATCTGTACCTGTGTTCGTCCTCCTACCCACTTTGAATAATCCTTTGAAATATTTAGAAAATAAAAATATCTAAGAGGTTGGTATGACTTTTTATCAGGGAACATGGTGGTCTTCTCCTTAAAGGTAACTTGACACTCCTGGTGCTAAAGCAAGGAAAAGTGGTAGTAGCTTTTATCTTAAAGGGAACATCAGTGAATTAGCACCAAACTTTCCTAGTGGAAGAAAAAAATTCATGGAGTTATTTTGTCCTAGTACCAAGGCTGCTGTTGTTGTTCAGTCATCTCAGTCATGTCCGACTCTTTGTGATCCCATTTCAGAGTTTTCTTGGCAGAGATACTGGAATGATTTGCCATTTCCTTCTCCAGTTCATTTTACAGATGAGAACCTGAGGCAGACAGGATTAAGTGACATACCCAGGTCACATAGCTAGTAAGTGTGTCAGAAGCCTGAGTTCAACTCAGGAAGATGATTCTTCTGATTTCAAGCCCAGTGCTCTATTTACTGTGCCCACCTAGCTGCCCAATTTCCTAAAGGCTACGTAGATCAAAATTAAGAATAAAATGGTAATAACAATATGGCAATAAGGAAAAAAACAGATTTTATGATAAAACACTGACCAATCTGCTTATCAGTGACCCAGTGTGGCACCCTGTGTTGGTATGGTGCCCACATGCACATTGTTTTAAAATTCATTTGCTCCTGACATCCTTTTCTATGAAAAATTCCCATGTGTATCTATGCTATCTAACTTTTGGGTCAAGCTTCCCTCTTTCTGTACTTGATGGACACAGAAAGTGTGTTTTCATTAGGTTTCTCATTTCCCACAAAGAGAATAATTTTAAATTTAGACACCCATCCAGCTTAGGAAATGGTTTAAATTTCATAGTGTAATTAATATTCCCAGAAGGTAGATTTGATACACATATATATTTACATACATGTGTTTATATGTGTATATATTATATACATACACATATGTATATATTATATACATATATGTGTATGTGTGTTTACACTTCTGTATACAAACATGCATGCACACACAGAATGCACATACATATACATTTATACACAATGCATATACACACATACATACACATATGTGCATATATGTATATACATAACTGTACATATACACACACAGATGTATACATACATTTTCTATAACTGGGTGCTTTGTATATACATATTTTCTATAACTGGGTGCTAATCAAAACCAAAACAAAACCACCCTACAGTCTAGTCTTTTGAGACTTGTTCTTTGATAGTTTCTTTTTTGTAAAGGACTTTTTTTTTCTTTTTGACTTTATGGAAGAGAATGAAAAGGCTCTGTAGCATTGTGAATAAAAATTTGTTCAGTTCCTGCCTCTGACACAAGGGCAATGAATGGAAAGAATTCTGGATTTGTAGTTACACCTGGATTTGAGTTCTGTGTCTCACCATGTGTTTTGGGTCAAATCATACCATCTCTGGGTCTCACTTTTCTCATTTAGAAATGGGGAGGAAGGGTTGGATTAGATTACCTCTGAGGTCCCCTGAAATACTTCATCTATGACTATCATCTTAAGCACACACTGGCTATGTAATCATGGACAAATCACTTAACATTTTAGTGTCCCAGACAATTTATTAAAACTAAAAGTTGCAGAACAGTTGCCAATCTGTATCAGTAAAATGAGTCTTCCTTACTTGAAATTTTTAGTATGGATGAAATCACAAATCTAGGCCAAAGAAAGACAAAAATGAAAAAATTCTTTGGAGAAAATTTGCTAATAGGAGGGAAGCTAATCAAAAGGGTAGTTCCATTTTTATATTTTAGAAAAATAGAAGCTTGATTGGTTATTGTGGTTTCAGTTTCCAAACATCTATCAATAGCCTATGCCTAAAGAATCGTAACTTCTTCATTTTGTATGGCTTTGTGCATTTGGAGATATTAAGTAGAATCTGTACTGATATCAGTACAAAGTAATTTTGATGTCATTGATCATACATATTTCTACAGTTCAAACAGCATTGTTTCATACTTTGACATGGTTTGATAATAATAATGAAAGTTTAACTATTAACATATAATTATATAAATATAATTCATATCTATATCTATATACATATTGTTTATGTGTATTATTACATTTGAGCCCCATAACAGCTGTGTGAAATAAATACTATTATTGTCCTCATGTTGCAGTTGGGGCAACTAAGGCAGAGATAGATTAAATGACTTGCTCAGGTTTATCTAGAAAGATCTGTGGCAGGATTTGAACTCTGGCTTTTCTGACTCGAAATTCAGCACTCTAATACTATGCCTCCTAGTATGTCTTCTAGCTGCCTGATGAAAACTTCTACTTTCTACTTTATTTATTAATCTAAATAAATGCTAATTTTATTATTTAGATTGTTCTAGATAAATCGAGAGTCTCCCCTGTCTTCTCCTATATGCTAGATTGAAAAGGGCATTTCCAAATCATAATACAATTTTGTTCTTTATTTAGTCTTTCTCCTTTTAATTTGTTTCCTTTATTCCATCTGTACTGGTCCTCCCTCCACCTGTGCAGATCCCAACACCTCCAGGCCTTGGTAGACAGTTTAAGCAGTTACTATGATCAAAAAACAAAATGTCAACATGTAGAGAGCTACTTCCTAGTGATCATCCTCTCTGAACTTAACTAGGCTTGATCCTGAGCAACAGATCTACAACCTGTTAGTAGATCCACACACGAAATCTCCCAGGGCATGCTAAAGCTGCAACTTCCCTGGCATATCCTTGGAGAATCCAGGTTACTTCTACTCCATGATGAGGACTGGATGAGATTTCAGTGGCAGAATGAGTACTCATAAATAACCTCAACATAATGTAGCCATTACATATTGGATTGGAAGAAAAGGTTAGTGTCTCAGGAGAAATACCTGAAAGAAGTTCCATTGGTGATGAGTTGGTGCCGTAGATAAAAGTGTAGACCTTGGAGTCAGGACGACCTGATTTCAAGTTTGGTCTCAGATGCATATTAGCTGTATGGCTCACAGCAAATCACGTAATTTCTCTCAGACTCAGTTTGCTCAGCTGTAAAATGAGAACAATAATAGCACCTATCTCCCATGATTGTTGTTAAGATCGAATAAGATAACATGCAAATTGCTGTGTAAAGCATGAAGTGCTTGCTGTTTTCATCATCTTCATAATCAGCATCATCCCTGGCTAAGATCCAAGCATTACTTGGATAGTTTTTTCTTACTGTCCAGATCTCTCTGTCAGTGTGGAACTGATCTATTTTACTAGTATCTGGGGCTCAGCTAATTTCCCACTTGTGATTTGGCGTGGAGGTTACTCTGCAGAATGAAGGTAATCATTGGTACTTCACAGGTATTTTCCTTCCTTCTCTTTAATCAGGGAGTTAAAGTTTGTGAAACACTTTGCAGATGTAAAAAGCTGCTCTAAGTGCCAAAGAGCATCCTTAAGAGCTTGCATTCTGTATGCCTAGCAATTCTATAACCCCACATGGCAATTTAATGCTGAAAACAACTATTCTTGCAGTGATAATATTATTTATTCAAATGAACTCAAATTTTTTTCCTGCTTAAACTTAAAGATTTTTTCTTATTTTGTTAATGCCTCTATAGCTTGATTATTTCAGAAAACAACCTTCTGTTGAAATGATTTCCTTATACACAATTTCCATGTTCATTTCACTTAGTAAATATGTTTTTTGAGAAGCAGAGACTTGTAGCCTATTAGAGCTAAAAGGAGCCTTAAAGATCACAGGATCCAAGCCCCATTTTGTAGATGATGGAAATGATTCTCAAAGAAGTGATTTCTCTAAGGCTATATAACCAGTTAATTTCTAGACTGGATTTCCTGACTCCTAGGTCACTTCTTTTATAGCATGACACAAGCTAAAATTTTGAAGGAAAAAAAGAATCCCCTGTAGTTTTGCTATTAGTATCAAAATTTGCAAAACATTAATTTTCTCTGAATAGTGAACTAAAGAGCAATTCATTAACTTAGTGGGGAACTTGGGTTGAATTTCAATTATTACCTTAATTTTAAGATGTACTCTGAGAGCTGGTTATAGAATGGCTTATTTATTTATGTAAGTAACTGATTTCATAGCTGAAAAGTTACTGCTTTTGGATAAAAGAAGGTAAATTTCTACTTTCTA